>JBBPBX010012265.1:3702-22092 GCA_038048925.1 Garcialebias charrua | reverse complement strand
ATCGGTGCATCCCTACTAATAACTACTGTAATTATATATCAGTAAAAACAAAAAAAAACTTATTTACGGGCTCTTAAATCAACCGGACGACTGCTAACAGACCATATCCTGTCAGCGCCGGATGTGGTCCGTGACAAAAAAGCGTCCCCCTCAGTCTCTTGGCTAGAGAGAGCGCTCTCTCTATAGCAGTTAGCAGCCAGTGTGTTACTCTGCAGCCTTGCTTGTTTTTAGAGTCAGACGAAGAGTTTTTAACATGGAGGGTGAACTTATGGATGTTTCTCAGCGGCCTACGCGACGCGTCAGCGCCTCATTTGCCCTGTTCAAAATGGCGACGGCCACAGAAGCAAAGGACTTTACAACAAAACACGGTAAAAACAATTATTTCTTTGCTGAGAAAAAATATATTTCTTAGCTGACTTTATAGCACAAGGTTTTTCTGAGCTTAACCGTTTCACGAAATGGTCAAATCTGCTGGATTAAAAAAGTAGTTCGCCATTCGCACATTAGCGCGTTAGCATTTAGCTTCCGCTAGCTTTGCTAATGCTTTTGAAATTGCGGACCTAAATAAATTAGTGCTTTAGAAATAGTGGAACAAATTTTTGGATTAGCGCTGCCCAGCACTGTCAATAGTCCAGGTAGAGAAATCTTCAATTAAGTCAAGTCATCTGGATAGATTCTTCTTTGTTATCTCATTTAGTATATTTAACAAACACGGCAACAGAGGAGGTGTGGAATCATATTCTGACATACAGGTCTACTGTATTGTTTTTTTTAAGTTGATATTACTTATTGAAAAACAAAAATCAAACAAAACAAACAACAGGATTTTGGTGTTTTGAATCACTTTGGCATGGTTACCTCAGAGGAGTTGACAGGGGAGAGAGCAGGCCCCGGAAGCCATCTTATCACCAGCATATTGAATTTTTCACTCCGTGAGTGTGCTGTTTGTGGGATTGAGTTTGGTTTGGTGGCTCCTCAGGCTAAAGAAGTCCTTTGGATGAAGGACGAAATGTCTCAGCAAAAAAGAAACCGTCCACATGACCTGACAAAACATTGTTGTTATGTGTGTAAGGATTGTCTAATCCCAGACAGACGTAGGGACAGCTAGATAGATAGATAGATATATAGATAGATAGATAGATAGATAGATAGATAGATAGATAGATAGATAGATAGATAGATAGATAGATAGATAGATAGATAGATGGATAGATGGATGGATGGATGGATGGATGGATGGATGGATGGATGGATGGATGGATGGATGGATGGATGGATGGATGGATGGATGGATGGATGGATGGATAGATAGATAGATAGATAGATAGATAGATAGATAGATAGATAGATAGATAGATAGATAGATAGATAGATAGATAGATAGATAGATAGATAGATAGATAGATAGATAGATAGATAGATAGATAGATAGATAGATAGATAGATAGATAGATAGATAGATAGATAGATAGATAGATAGATAGATAGATAGATAGATAGATAGATAGATAGATAGATAGATAGATAGATAGATAGATAGATAGATAGATAGATAAGATAGATAGATAGATAGATAGATAGATATAGATAGATAGATAGATAGATAGATAGATGATAGATAGATAGATAGATGGATGGATGGATGGATGGATGGATGGATGGATGGATGGATGGATAGCTTTGTTGGGCAGGGCAGGGTTGTACAGGATAATATTTTTCAGTAGCCACTCCCCCCTCCCAGTGACTTCCCAGTTAAAATTATTTTAAGATGGCAGTATGCTGGTGACCATTTTGTATTGAGCGTTTTTTTTTTTAAAGATGGCAGCAATCATCTCTAGATCTCTCCTTCCACTAGTTTGTGTGAAGTAGTCACAGTGGTGGAGAAAGTACTCAAACACTGTACTTAAGTAAAAGTACAAATAAACAGACAAAAACGTACTCTAGTAAAAGTAGAAGTACCACATTAATGTTTTTACTTAAGTAAAAGTAAATAAGTAGGCTACTTGCTTTTAAAAATACTTAAAGTAAAAGTACTTGCTGAATGTATTAACTAATGCAATGGTCTACAATATCCTTAAGTGTACCTACCGTATGTAAATTTTCTGTAATACGTTAAAAGTGTTGTTCCAGTTTAATGAACATTCCTGCAGATAATGCATGTTTTTATTGTGTGACACCGTTCACACTTGGACTTGTGATTCTGTGCGTCAGAATTTCAGGGATGACCTGCAGAGTTAAATGACATTAATTAAAATAAGAAAGAGGAATGATTTTACCTTTGAAATTTTTTATTTAACACAAAGTAAAACCAATATGTCATTTTAACTGCAGTAAACACATTAAAGTAAAAGTTGTCTGATAGAAAAAAGGAGTATTAGACCTAACAAAGGAACAGGCTCTGATCATTTTAACTCCAATTTGTCTTCAACTCTAGTTAAAATACTGTCTAGTCAACTTGTAATGGATCAATAGTGAACAATATTTTAACTTCCTGACAACATTTTCAAAACTTGGACCCAAGTGTTGAGTCATTTGGAAACATCTCTTGTCTCCTAACATCATGAACTGACACATTTTAATACTGCAGCAATAATTTATTGTTCACGTTCAGAAGAAGTTGGTTTTCAAAGTTTTTTTAGTCAAGTCTGGCTCTTTTGGGAGAGAGAATCTGTCCTGCTGTACTGAACAGTCTTTCAATAATATTTCAATAATCTGTCAATAAGGCCATGGGTGGTAATAATAATAATAATAATGAATTAAATTTATAACGCACTTTTCATTAATGAAAATCTCAAAGTGCTACAGGGTGCAACAGAAGTAAATGTCAATAAAACAAATAATAAAACAATTAAACTCAATAACAATATCAACTAAGATCAAAAGTAGAATCATGAGGAGGTAGAGTATGCTCGGTTGAAAAGAAAGGTCTTCAAGCTGCTCTTAAAGTCAACCACAGACTGTGGGGCTCTCAGACAGTCAGGAAGAGAGTTCCACAGGCGGGGGGCAGCCACACTGAAAGCCCGGTCTCCCATGGTCCTTAATTTGGTTCTCGGAATGTGAAGGAGATTACTGTTCTGTGACCGCAGCGAACGGGTGGATGAGTATGGAATAAGAATATCCTTCAGATAATCTGGTGAAGCTCCATGTAAGCATTGATGTGTAATGAGAGCAGTTTTGTACTGAATTCTGTAGGCGACAGGAAGCCAATGAAGGTTATGGAGAATGGGCGTAATATGTTCAAATTTACGAACTCTCAACAAGATCCTTGCTGCACTGTTTTGAATATATTGAAGTTTCTGAAGGTTTTTGCCAGGGATTCCAATAAACAGGGAGTTGCAGTAGTCGAGCCTGGAGGAGACAAAAGCATGGACGAGCTTCTCAGCATCGGAAAAAGTTAGGGATGGGCGAAGTCTGGAGATGTTTCGAAGATGGAAGAAGCAAGTTTTAAACAGATGCTTAATGTGATTTTCAAATGTAAGATTGGAGTCCATTTTTATTCCAAGATTAGTAACAGAGGTGGAGAGGGGGATGTCTTGTCCAGAAAAGGAAAGTGTTGTTATAGGAGATGTTTGTACCTGGTGAGGGGTGCCAATCAGTATGGCCTCAGTCTTGGAGCAGTTTAATTGAAGAAAGTTCTGATTCATCCATGCCCTAATTGCCTCCAGGCAGGCAGAGAGGGCAGTGAGTGAAGATGGAGATGACAAGGTGGAAGATGAGGATGCTCCAGTCCTGATGTAAAGCTGTGTATCGTCGGCATAACAGTGAAAAGAAATGTTGAACTGATTAATAATTTGACCTAAAGGCAGCATGTAAAGGGAAAACAGCAGGGGCCCCAGAACCGACCCCTGAGGGACACCACAGGAGACACAGACTGTCTGGGACGTGGCGTTGCCAAGACTAACACATTCCAGCCTATTGGAGAGGAAAGATTTGAACCAGTCCAGGACGGTGTCGCAGAGACCGACCTCCACATGAAGACGGTGGAGGAGGATACTATGGTCCACAGTGTCGAAGGCTGCAGTGAGGTCAAGGAGGACAAGGATGGAGGGAGAGCCAGTGTCAGCAGCCAAGAGGACATCATTGGTAACTCTCAGCAATGCAGTCTCTGTACTGTGAGCTGCCCTGAATCCAGACTGGAACTTCTCATACAGGGAGTGTTGTTGTAGGTGGTCCTGCAGCTGAGCAGCAACAGCTTTTTCCAGCACTTTAGACAGAAAAGGGAGGTGTGAAATTGGGCGGTAATTAGAAAAAATGTCGGGATCCAAATTAGATTTTTTCAGAAGAGGCCTAATGATGGCAGTTTTTAGAGGCAGTGGAACATGACCAGATTGTAGAGACTGATTTATTATTTGAGTGATAAGTGGGCCTATTGCAGAATGATTGGTTTTTATGAGAGACGAGGGGAAAGGATCCAGGGCGCAGGATGAAGGCTTCATTTTCTTGATGATGGCCTCCACCTCACTCTGAACAACTTCGTCAAAGCTGTTTAGGGTCCCAGAATGCAGACGGGTGGGTGGCACACTGAGAACGGGGAGGTTGTGGAGCTGAGATCTGATAGTGTCAACTTTGGTTTTAAAAGATGAAAGAAACAGGTCGCATTTTTGAGCAGAGTCCTCAAGAGTTTGTTTAATGGGATTAAGCAGACGAGTTATTGTGGAGAAGAGCTGTTTAGAGTTTCCAGGGCAGGTGTTGATGATGTTAGAATAATATTTGGAGCGTGCTTCTTTAAGAGAATAGGCGTATGCTTTCTGATGTTCTTTGTATGCCTGCTTATGCACAGAGAGACCAGATGATTTTACACGTCTCTCAATAGCACGGCCAGCTGCCTTCATCTTGCGCAGCTCATCAGTGTACCAGGGGGCTGAACGCGAGAACGACACCAGTCTTGTCTTCAAGGGGGCGTGTAGGGTGGTGTGTATCTTCTGGCTGACTCTCCACGGTGGAATCCATTGGGTGTGTTGGCAGTGCTGTGGGTGACCCCAGCTCAGTGACGTATATACTAGAACATACATTATTGGTCCAGATCCTCTTGAAGGCAGGTCTAATGTTACCTGTCCACTTTGCAGTGATTCAGTGGACCAACTCCCCTCTCAACATCAGTTACTTTCAAACTAACAACAAATCAAAAAATCGCAATGTGAATGTAACTTGCAACTCAACACATTATAGAAATGTAGTGTAATATAAAGTACAGATACTTAATGTAAAATAGTGGAGTAAAATAAAAAGTACCCACATTTAACTCTACTTAAGTAAAGTACAGATACATGAAAAATTTACTTAAGTACAGTAACAAAGTACTGTACTTGTACTTCGTTACATCCCACCATGTGATTCATAAGAACTGTGACAAAAGCTTGACTGGAATTTGTGAGGAATGGACTTGGAGGCCCTTTGACCTTTCACAAGCGCTCTCATTTTTGTTGTTGAGGAAAATCATTCAGGCTAAAAGGCTCAGAACAATTCCCTTTTCTAGACGACCACAACCTTGTTCAACTTATTCATCAGGAACAAAATGTCGGCCACAAACTGTGTAATCTGTTTTCACCTTGAAATGTTCCTTTCCTTCTTGCACGACTACCTGCATCCATTTACTGTACACATCAGTTCTTAGTGGTAAATGCAAATGCAAATAAAAATGATGTTTTTGCTTAGAACATGAGCACTGAAGTACATTTCAAAAGCTATGTATTTTTTATTGTGCCATTTTAGCAACTTGAACAGCCCACATCTGCAGTCTCTGGAAGTTTCACCACTTCTCATTGCCAGTTTACAGTGAGAAAACAGTTCTATCAGCACTTTTTAGGCTTGAGTAGCAAAGCTGATCAAAAACTAGAATGGAAACGAGTGCATGCGTGACGGTATCATGTCAGCAGTTTGAGCACACAGACATAAAGGAGTATGTCAGGTCCTTTAAATGACCCATTACATGCAGCTCAGTGAGCGCTGTGGAGCGACGTTTCCCTGGACTTTTCAAATTTTAAGCTAACTGTAATGTCCATTTAAGCAAAAGCTTCAGTTTAGCAAGCTGTGGACATGATACCACCAGGTCTTTTCAGATTCATCCCCGAGGAGGCCCTGGCCTCTACATGTCATCTGAAATTTCACACAGCTCTCCACAAAGCCTCATCTGGACCCGTGTCCTGCAGTTTTCATCCTTGGTCACAGCTAATCGGGGTTTATCTGGCACCGGGCTCTCAGACGTGCTGCTGTACGTATGTAGTGACAACGTCTCACTGCAGAATGTGGTGACAGGTCAGGAGTTTGACCATCTAATTCCTGTAGCTGCATTTGTTTTCAACTGCAGAGACGGCCGTCAAATTGAAGTATCTGCCAAAACGCTGAAGGTTTTCAGAGTGTGACAGTCTGACACCCCCTCAGACAAACAAACACCCACCATTGTCAGTGGAACATTCTGAGCATTAGTCTTAATGCAGTAATCCACTTTTATCTATTATTCTGAGCTTATTTTTATGCAAATGCTTAAATGTGTTCAAGCTGACAGGACTAAACTAAAGCTGATTCAGCTGTTACCAGTGGAGGCTCCTCAGTGTTCAAACACATTTAGCTGAATTCATTTGACGCTGAATGAACAGGATGAGAGTCTCACACGTGTTCTGAGAGAACTTGGATTCATGGATGTTTAAGTGTGTGTGACGGATGAAGGAATAATCCAGGTCACATTAAATCTGAACGCATCATGTCTGTGCTTATTCAAAAGGAGGGTGGACTTTGACGCTGCAGTTTGCATGCTGAAAACGTTTGCAGTATTTTTGCCAATCTCTCATTGTTTGAAACGTTTCGGTACTTAAATGGCACAAAAATGATGATGTGTGAGAAGAAATGAGGCTGTTTTACTCTTGTTCTTGTTTAATAGGAAGTTTTGACCTCGACATTTACAATACAAATTCTACAGATTCTCCAAATTGTAGAGTCCAAGAAAATAAAAAGAACAAACTAACATACAAAAAAAAAAACATCCATCTATCCATTAACTTTACCAGCTTCATTCCTTTTTGGGTCATGATGGTAACTTGTGCTCATATCCAGCAGTCACTGTGGGTGAGACAGAGTACACCCTGGACAGGTCTCAAGTCCATCACAGAGACACTTGTATTATTGCCCCTTTTCCATTAATACCGGTACGGCCCGACTGGACCCAACTCGGCCCGGTTCTGAGGCTTTTCCATTAGTACCGGTAATTAGAACCTGTTCCTATTTTCAGGACCCTATGTGGTTCTAACCCAAACTAGTAGGTCAGAGATGGGGACTCGAGTTTGGGACTCAGACTCGAGTCGCACTTAAGTCGCAAAAACAGAGACTTCAGACTCGACTCGGACTTGCATTCAAAAGACTTCCAACTCGACTCGGACTTGCCATTTGAGACTCGTGAGCATCGAGAATTGTTCGGAACCGGGACTAACTGTCCGGTTTTCCCGAAATCGTTCAAAATATTAATTTGCGATTCCTATGTTCGATGCTAGTTAGCCGACCGGAAGTAGCCGCCACCGAAAACCAACGAAGAAGAATCCACCGGAAGTGTGCATCTGCTATCGATAGCGTACTAATTTAATAAAATGACCAGTCAGGTCAGTGCAGCACTTGCAATAATTTTCTATCATGCAAAGGAGGGTGGAGAAGTAAAATAGTGTCCCGTCTTTGACGCACTCCACCGGATTATTTTCGCTTCGTATCCGACCGGAAGTACAGAGTGGTCCGTCTGCAAAACGCTCCGCCGAACTTTTCGCTAATCGCTACCTCTTCGGCTCCATCAGGTAAATAAATAAACTATAAACTAGTCTCATACCAACATTAAGGCAGCTAATAAGTTATACTCCGCTTAAAGCGGTAAGTCAGCTCAAATACAAACACGATGCTAACGTTAGCTCGTTTTTTTTTTCTTAGACAAACGACCTGAAATGGCTTCACAGTGTTCACCAGTGACTGTCCAAGGTAAATACGTCAGTGTAACCGAGTGCCACAAAACAGTTACAGCATATGTTGTGAAAAGGTTGCATCCCTTTTCAGATGTGGATTCAATTCAACCATGGATTGCATTTACATTGCACTCAAATCCAACACTTATTAACATTCTTAATTCATTTAAAGTTCTCTGTTTTAATGTCTCTAGTTTTCATTATTAGATAATTTCTAATCACAAGACCCCTTATGACGACTAATATAAATGGAAACAATGTTCCCTCGCCCGGACGCGGGTCACCGGGGCCCCACTCTGGAGCCAGGCCCGGAGGAGGGGCACGTTGGCGAGCGCCTGGTGGCCGGGCTTTCACCCATGGAGCTCGGCCGGGCACAGCCCGAAGAGGAGACGTGGGTCCCCCTTCCCATAGGCTCACCACCTGTGGGAGGGGCCAAAGGGGTCGGGTGCATTGTGGAATGGGTGGTGGCCGAGGGCGGGGACCCTGGCGGTCTGATCCTCGGCTACAGAAGCTGGCCATTGGGACATGGAATGTCACCTCTCTGGTGGGGAAGGAGCCTGAGCTAGTGTGTGAGGTTGAGAGGTTCCGGCTAGAAATAGTCGGACTCACCTCAACGCATGGCTCTGGCTCTGGAACCAGTTTCCTTGAGAGGGGTTGGACACTCTTCCACTCTGGAGTTGCCCCTGGTGAGAGGCGCCGAGCAGGAGTGGGCATACTTGTTGCCCCCCATCTTGGTGCCTGTACGTTGGGGTTCACCCCGGTGAACGAGAGGGTAGCCTCCCTTCGCTTACGTGTGGGGGGACGGGCTCTGACTGTTGTTTGTGCCTATGCGCCGAACGGCAGCGCAGATTACCCACCCTTTTTGGAGTCCTTGGAGGGGGTATTGGAGGGTGCGCCTCCTGGGGACTCCCTTGTTCTGCTGGGGGACTTCAACGCTCACGTGGGCAATGACAGTGAGACCTGGAGGGGTGTGGTTGGGAGGAACGGCCCCCCTGATCTGAACCCGAGTGGTGTTCTGTTGTTGGACTTCTGTGCTCGTCATGGATTGTCCATAACGAACACCATGTTCAGGCATAAGGGTGTCCATATGTGCTCTTGGCACCAGGACACCCTAGGTCGTAGTTCAATGATCGACTTTGTTGTCGTCTCATCTGATCTGCGGCCGCATGTCCTGGACACTCGGGTGAAGAGAGGGGCGGAGCTGTCAACTGACCACTACCTGGTGGTGAGTTGGCTCCGATGGTGGGGGAGGATGCCGGTCAGACCTGGCAGACCCAAACGTATTGTGAGGGTCTGCTGGGAACGTCTGGCAGAGTCTCCCGTAAGACGGAGCTTTAACTCCCACCTCCGGGAGAGCTTTGAACACGTTCCGAGGGAGGCGGGGGACATTGAGCCCGAGTGGGCCATGTTTCGCGCCTCTATTGTCGAGGCAGCTTATCGGAGTTGTGGCCGCAAGGTTGTTGGTGCCTGTCGTGGTGGCAACCCTCGAACCCGGTGGTGGACACCGGCGGTGAGGGATGCTGTCAAGCTGAAGAAGGAGTCCTATTGGGCCTTTTTGGCCTGTGGGACCCCGGAAGCAGCAGATAGGTACCGGCAGTCCAAGCGGCATGCGGCTCGGGTGGTTGCTGAGGCAAAAACTCGGGCGTGGGAGGAGTTCGGAGAGGCCATGGAGAATGACTTCCGTACGGCTTCGAGGCGATTCTGGTCCACCATCCGGCGTCTCAGGGGGGGAAAGCGGTACGCGACCAACACCATTTATGGTGGGGATGGCGTGCTGTTGACCTCAACTCGGGATGTTGTGAGTCGGTGGGCGGAGTACTTCGAAGACCTCCTCAATCCTACTGGCACGTCTTCCACTGAGGAAGCGGAGCCTGGGGACTTTGGGTCGGGCTCTCCAATCTCTGGTGCTGAGGTCGCCGAGGTGGTTAAAAAGCTCCGCGGTGGCAAGGCTCCGGGGGTGGATGAGATTCGTCCTGAGTTCCTTAGGGCTCTGGATGTTGTGGGGTTGTGTTGGCTTACGCGACTCTGCAATATCGCGTGGACATCGGGGGCAGTTCCCTTGGATTGGCAGACTGGGGTGGTGGTTCCCCTATTCAAAAAGGGGGACCGTAGGGTGTGTTCCAACTATAGAGGGATCACACTCTTAAGCCTCCCTGGTAAGGTCTATTCAGGGGTTCTGGAGAGGAGGGTCCGTCGGATAGTCGAACCTCGGATTCAGGAGGAGCAGTGTGGTTTTCGTCCTGGTCGTGGAACACTAGACCAGCTCTACACCCTCAACAGGGTCCTGGAGGGTGCGTGGGAGTTTGCCCAACCAGTTTACATGTGCTTTGTAGACTTGGAAAAGGCATTCGACCGCGTCCCTCGGGGGGTTCTGTGGCGGGTACTCCGGGAGTATGGGGTACCAGGCCCATTGATATGGGCTGTTAGGTCCCTGTACGACCGGTGTCAGAGCTTGGTCCGCATTGCCGGCAGTAAGTCAGGCTCGTTTCCGGTGAGAGTTGGACTCCGCCAAGGTTGCCCTTTGTCACCGATTCTGTTTATAACTTTTATGGACAGAATTTCTAGGCGCAGCCAAGGTGTTGAGAGGATCCGTTTTGGTGGCCTTAGAATCGCTTCTCTGTTTTTTGCAGATGATGTGGTCCTATTGGCTTCATCAGCTCGTGATCTACAGCTTTCGCTGGAGCGGTTTGCAGCTGAATGTGATGCGGCCGGGATGAGGATCAGTTCCTCCAAATCCGAGGCCATGGTCTTGAGCCGGAAAAGGGTAGCGTGCCCTCTCCGGGTCGGGGAGGAGGTCCTTACCCAAGTGGAGGAGTTTAAGTATCTCGGGATCTTGTTCACGAATGAGGGAAAACTGGAGCGTGAGATCGATAGGCGGATAGGTGCAGCGTCCGCAGTGAAGCGGGCGCTGTACCGGTCTGTCGTGGTGAAGAGAGAGCTGAGTCAAAAGGCAAAGCTCTCAATTTACCGATCGATCTACGTTCCCACCCTCATCTATGGTCATGAGCTTTGGGTTATGACCGAAAGAACAAGATCTCGGATACAAGCGGCTGAAATGAGTTTTCTCCGCAGGGTGGCTGGACTCTCCCTTAGAGATAGGGTGAGAAGCTCAGTCATCCGGGAGGGACTCGGAGTAGAGCCGCTGCTTCTCCACATCGAGAGGAGCCAGTTGAGGTGGCTCGGGCATCTGGTTAGGATGCCTCCTGGACGCCTCCCTGGTGAGGTGTTCCGGGCATGTCCCACCGGGAGGAGACCCAGAGGAAGACCCAGGATACGCTGGAGGGACTATGTTTCTCGGCTGGCCTGGGAACGCCTTGGGATTCCCCCAGAGGAGCTGCTCCAAGTGGCTGGGGAGAGGGAAGTCTGGGCCTCCCTACTTAGGCTGCTACCCCCGCGACCCGACCCCGGATAAGCGGAAGAAAATGGATGGATGGATGGATGGATATAATTTCTGTTTATGTTCTCTTTCATTCCATTATGAGTGAATGTCACAGTTTGAAGAATTATTGAATAGGTTAGTTAGGCAATAACAACAGAGCTAATAATTGTACACATTCTCAGTCTTAAAAATGATTTAATAATCTCTTTTTACTGATAATACTGATAAACCTGTTGTTTGTTTAGGAACTTCCTGCAGTCTGTCCAGAAAGTCTCCACTGGAGGAGCGTTTTGCTGAGGAAAGGGCACAACATAATTTCACAGCTCCATGTCCATGAAGAAACAAATGGAGAGAGGGCTGCAGATACCAGGACATCCCACCAGCTGTTCTGTCTGAGGATCCTGCTGCTGGTGGTGGAACCAGGTTAGCCCATCAGTGGGAGCTCAGTAACATGACTGCAGCATCAGACACTGGACAATATTATATGTATAATAATAATAATACTGTATATGTTTGTGAGTCCTCCATGTTGGCTCTCTGCCCTGTGAGAAATTCATAGTACCGGTAAATGTAACAAAAAGGAAAAAGTTCAAGGAAAAAGTTCATAGCATTAAATTCAAACAGAAGTTCAAATTATTTCATCCTGAAATAACTCTGGCTAACTACTGTAGCTTTTTTATAACATGGAGTTAAACTCAAAGCAGTCTCCTCAGATAAATAGTGTTACCATTATTTTTATATTAAAGTTTCTGTTAACTTATTATTTTTATATTAAAGTTTCTGTTAACTTATTATTTTTATATTTGATTGTTTCTGTTCAGTGCCCTGAGACAATTTGTGACTTGGAGCTATACAGTATAAATAAACTGAACTGAATTGAATTGAGGAGAGACATTTAATGTAATGTTTTGGCCTCTACATTCAGATAAAAATAAGCTGTAACGTGTAGTCACTGCCTAAAAGGTTGTTAGCAGCTGCTACAAACAAGCTTAGCGTCAGTGTGTTAATCTAATGTTAACCTGGATATTTTTAAAAGGAGAGACATTTAATGTCCATTGTTTGCGAATGAATAGCATACATTCATTCACGGTGTCACTCAAATATTAGGGACTTGACTTGGACTTGACTTGGACTTGAGATCAGAGACTTGAGACTTGACTTGGACTTGAGATCAGAGACTTGAGACTTGACTTGGACTTGCAAAAAATGACTTGTGAGCATCTCTGGAGTAGGTACTAAAACGTGACGTCAGAATAATAATAATGAATTCAATTTATAACGCACTTTTCATTAGTGAAAATCTCAAAGTGCTACACACATTCATACACCGGTAGCGGCAGACTACCATGCAAGGTGCTTTCCAGTCCTACCGGGAGCAACTCGGGGTTAAGTGTCTTGCCCAAGGACACAACGACACATGGTGTGGGGAACCGGGATTCGAACCGCCAACCTTCCGATCGGGGGACGACTGCCATTACCACTACGCCACGGCCGCCCCTTGAAAAGAACACTGTTGGTCGCTGATTGGTCGGGGGCGGAGTTACTGGATCTTCCAGAAACTTTTCAAAACATTGAACCAGGGCAACAGCAGTGGAGATCTCAAGCTTTGTTCACTTTAAACAATATTCAGTCAAAAAACTGTCCATATAAAAGAAAATGGTCATAAAATAGAGCATCTTCTTTACTGCACTACACAAATAGATACATGTTCTTGTTTTATGAAGTCATATGTGAGTCAGATGAGTAATTTACAAGATAAATAACAGAAATACAGTATTATCAGTTCTCAGAGACTTCACCACAAGGAAATTAGTTTTTTTATTAATTACTTGTTCGTTTCTTTCATTCCTTCACTGACTAAATTTGTGTTTTCCTCACTCAACCATTATGATCAGTTTCAAGAGATATACAGATCCATCTGTTTTAAACCCTTGATGAAACTCATTTATTTCAATAATCTCTCTAAATTCCTGTTGTCATCTATGTCACTTTGGATGAAAGTCTATGCTAAGTCAGTGTAATGATATAAACATGCACAGACACTCGGGGACGTCACTTCTCTGTGTCACCAAAGACTCTCACATGCTATGAAGATAAACAACTGATCCGGTGCCAGACTGGCATTTTTCCATCTCATCCACCACTGACTTCACCTTCCTCCACTCTATGGCTCACCACCTGCTTTACAACATCTGTCTGACACCGCTGATGATGCTATAGATGCTACTTCAACAGGTCCCTTACACTTTTGAGGAATAGTAATACAAAATACTTTATCTGCTTCATCTATGTGGCTAAATTGTTGGTCTTGTCATTACTGACTTCACATGATGAGACAGAATTTAGAAAAAAGATAACTATTGCATTGCCCCCAAGATATACCAGCCAAACAAGATAATTTCTCACAAGTATTGAGTTGCAGAAGTGCTTATAAGTAAATGATGACTGAATGGGCCAACTCTGGTGGGATGTCTTAGGCTATCTTCTTGCAGTAGGTTAATGTGGCCCAAATCCAATTTTTATGGCCTACAAGAAAACAAGATCTGAATTTTTTTTTATGACAGTCTGACCATGACTAACTTAATTTCTTTTTTATTCTGATCCATGACACTCTTCCTTGAATCTCCACTTTAAAGTGGTGGAGAAGTTTGTGTGCCTAAATGATCCTAGGAGCTATGCTGTCTGGGGCCATTTTAATTGCCCCTGGTAGGGTCTCCCAAGGCAAATTGGTCCTAGGTGACAGGCCAGGCAAAGAGAGATTCTTACATGTGGACAGGACAAAACAAGGAACTCAGTGTCACTTGCTGGAAGTGGATTACCGGGGCCCCACCCTGGAGCCAGGTCTGGGAGAGGGACTCCTCAGTGGGCACCTGTTGACCAGGTTTCTACCCCATGGGTTCCGGTCGGGCTCAGCTCGAAGGAGCAACATGGGTTTGCCTTCCTTGACAAGTCGGGTGCATGATGCCATGGGCAGTGGCCAAAGGCGGTAACCATGGTGCTCTGACCCTGGCTTACTAAAGCTGGCTCTTGGGACATGGAATGTAACCTCTCTGGCATGAAAGGAACTTGAGCTTGTGTGTGAGGTTGAGAGGTATCGACTAAAGGACCCCTCATAGCTCTGCGTTCGGCCGTATGCCGCTCAACGCCGTTCGAACGCAGAGGCACAAGCGTTCGAACGCAGCCACGAACGCGCCAAGCTCAAATTTTTACGACCGCGTACGCAAACGCGTTGTCGCACAATAAACTGCCCGGCGCCGGACTGTTTTGTATGAGACACAAATATATTAAATTCCCCTTCTTCATCCCTGATCTGGCCTTTTCTTTTGTTTTTTGCCAAAAGTCAAGTGATCGCTTCCTCCTCCGCTGACTCCATGACTGAAATGATGAGGAAATGAATGAATTTGTCACGAGCGAATTAAACTCGGGTCCAACGTGGCTGCGCGAGGTTCTGCAGATTTCCTGGTGGACTGTGGGCTGCAGGACCAGCGCTCCCTGTTTTTTTTTTTTTTAGAACTTTTTAATAAGATATAAACACAGAACACAACTGCAGCTGAAGCTGTGTGAAGTGCTGCTCACTTTTTTTCCCTCTCCCCGACCTGTCAATCAATTCAGTAGGCGTGTCAGCAGATGACCAATCAGCCAATGCTCTGCGCTGTGGCTGCTCAAATAACGTCAAGAATTTGGAGCGAAAACGCGAGAACTAACGCATAGCTGTGCGGGTGAACGTGTGCGCACAGAACGCGCGCACGGAGCGGTGTCCGGCCAAACGCAGAGCTATGGGGGAGCCTTAAGTATACTGTAGTTGGGCTCACCTTAACACATGGCATGGGCTCTAGAACCAATCTCTTTGAGAGGGGCTGGACTTTATTCCACTCTGGAGTTGCCCATGGTGAAAGGCGCTGAGTTAGTGTGGGTCTATTTTTAGCCCCCGACTTGGTGCCTGTGTGCCACCCTTATGTTACAAGGCCTGTACAAGGCTGTACTCCAGAGGCAGTTGAGGAGTACCAGAAGGCCAAGCTGTCCGCAGCTTTGGCTGTTGCTGAAGCAAATCCTGAGATGTGGGAGGAGTTTGATTAGGCCTTGGATAAAGACTCTCATTCAGCTCAGAGGAGATTCTGACAAACCAACAGGCCACTGAGGAAGGGAAAACTGTGATTTATTAACACTGCATTCAGTGAAGGTAGGATGTAGGATGCTGTTGACCTGAACCAGTGATGTCGTTGGGAGGTAGAAGGAATAGTTCTTAGACCTTCTCAATCCTATTGGCATGTCTTCCATGGAGGAAGCTGATTCAGGCTATTCGGGCTTGTTCTGTCTATAACTGTGGCAGAGATTGCAGAGGTAGTTCAAAAGGTCAGAGTCGGCAGGGCTCTGGGATGGATAAGATTCACCCTGATTTCCTTAAGGCTCTGGATGTTGTGGACACTAAACAATCAAGTGGCATTTTAGTGATTTTTTTCCCTTTACACTGATAATCCTGATTAGGGATTCATGAGTCTAACAGCTTCGAGGTAAAAGCTGTTTCTCAGTCTAGTGGTTCTACTTGTGTCTACGTCTTGTTGCTACAAATAAAGTCCAGTTGTTCTGTATTGATTGCCTTTTTTTGATTTTATCATGTCCTGGACGACTGAGAATCTTCACCAGCATTCTACATGTGTGTTTGCTCCATCTGAAATCCACAACCATCTCCTTCATCTTCTTCACAATAATGTGAAGGTTGTTCTTCCTAGCTCTCCAAGTGATCCGCCTCCTGCCTGTAGCTGGACTCGACATTGTGATGCATCCAACCACCACTGTATCATCTCACAAACTTTACAATGTGACAGCCTGGATAGGTAGGTGGCTAGGTGCACAGTATTATGTGAGCAGAGTGAACAGGAGGGGGCTCAGCACACAGCCCTGAAAGGAGCCAGTGCTGAGGGTTATGGTGAAGGAGGAGAAGTTGTGGATCCTCACAGATTGTGGTCTGCTTGTTAAGAAGTGCAGGACCCAGTTACAAAAGGAGGGGCATATGGATGGGCTTAGTCCTAGTGTCACACTCTGTCCTTGTCTGTCTTTGTATTTCTTTGTCTTCTCCTTCTGCTTTTTGTGTGTATTTACATTCTGCTGGTGTCATTCTGTCCTTGTGTTTTTGAGTCTGTATTCTCTGTCAGTTTCCACTCATTCCTCAGCCTGCCTCTCCAGTCTCCAGTCTTTATCATTCACACATGTCCCCCATCAACCACAGTACATACCCAGGTGCTATCATTACTCACTCTTCCTCTGCCCTATAAAAAGCTCTTCTCTCCTCCACTCTCCGTCTGGTCATTGTTCTGTTATGCACAGACGACTCGGTCCTCCTCTGCTCCTTTTTGCCCGATTATCCGTCCAAATCTGTTCCTGTTTTTGCCTGCCTGATTTCTTTTATAAGTTTTTTGCTGCCACGCCAGCCTTTTGTTTTGTCGTTTGAAATAAATTATTTTTTTATTTTAAACTCCTGCCTCGTTCACCTGCCTGTCAATGGGTCTAGCTACCGAGGATGTTGTCATCTAGTGTGAGTAGTTTGTCCATCAGGGTCTGGGGAATCATGGTACTGAAGGCAGACGTGAAGTCCACAAAGAGCATATGGACGTAGGAGTCCTTCTACTCCAGGAGCGTAAGAGCAGTGTGGACCACAAAAGAGATTGCATCCTCTGTTGATCAATGTTTACATACTGGTGAGGGTCCTTGCTGATGTTGATGATAGCTTGATGATAGATGGTAGGTCATGAACAGTCTTTTCAAGCATTTTGTGACTCTCAGGGTGAGGGCTACTGCCTGATAGTCATTCAAACCAGTCACTGCAGAGCTCTTTGGAACTGGGATGATGGTGGTGGTCTTCAGGCAGGTGGGAACTGTTGCCAGGGTGAGGGAAGAGTTAATGATGTCAGCCAACACCAGCAGCATTTTGGTTTTGCGGCTTCAGGATTCCATCCCTGCTCTTTGCAGATGATGTGGTCCTGTTGGCATCATCGTACCGTGATCTTCAACTCTCACTGGAACGGCTCGCAGCCAAGTGTGAAGCAGCTGGGATGAGAATCAACATCTCCAAATCTGAGGCCATGAAAATGGTGGATTACTCTCTTCAGGTCGAGGGTGAGATTCTGGCTCAAGGGGAGGAGTTCAAGTATCTCAACATTTTGTTAATGAGTGATGGAAGAATGGATCATGAGATTGATAAATGGATTGACGCAGCATCTGCGGTATTGTGGACTCTGTGCCAGTCAATTGCCATAAAGAAGGAGTTGAGCCATATAGCAAAGCTCTCTGTTTACCAGTCAAAATACGTTCCTACCTCACCAAAACTATGAGAGACTATGCTTCTTGGTTGGCCTGGGAAAGCCTTGGGGTCCTCCCAGAAGAGCTGGAAGAGGTGGCCGTGAAAAGAGATGTCTGGGCGTCCCTGCTCAAGCTGTTGCCCCCGTGACCTGACTTCGGAACAAGCTGAAGATAATGTATGTATGGATGGATGGATTCATATCACTTTCATATATGGTAAATACAAGATGTTCTGATGTTTTTCAGTGCATCTTCAGACTAAACAATCATGCCTTATACAGATCAGTCCAAATATTCATAATATTGAGACCAATGCCTTCCAATTCAAAGCATGAAACTCCTTGCATTTTCATCTACATAATAAAAGTCCAAATGCTTTCTTTATTACATTTACATTTTAGATTTTTCCATGTCCTTGATGACTGAAAAGCTACACTAACATATTAATGTATACCAATGTTGTAGCTTGATTGTATCGCTACTACTGTGATGGGATCAATACTTGAGTTTATTGTTCTTGTCCCAGAAATGCAATTTTATGCTTGAGTAGGTGGAAAGCAGCAAGATCAAACGTAAACATTTAACAAAACAAGCTTGATAGTTAATAAGTTAGCTAGAATGTTAGAAGGTTCCACCACGGGTTCATTTGTAAACCAATTGGTGCCGGAATGCAAATAGCGGGCAGGCCAATGCTGGGGGAAGGTGGGGGGATACTGGGGGTTCTCCCCCTGAATATTTTTAATAAAGTAGATGCAATTTCCTGCATGTTGGTGTATT
>JBBPBX010012264.1:32316-50392 GCA_038048925.1 Garcialebias charrua | reverse complement strand
TATCCAATTACCTGTGAGAAGTTTAGTCCATTTAAGGGGTGACACTGCTCCTCCACCCGCTCTACTGCTCCTGTCATTTTTCCCATCCGTTCTGCCTCTTGAGCCAAAAACAAGTCCAGCACGGGCGTTCCTCTGGATCGCACGTCCCATTCCGTCAGTGAGTTGACCATCAGCATCACCCACACAGGCCTCTTCCTTTCCCAGTTCCCCGCAATAGCATTGAACAGGTAGTCAGCATACAGGCCCCGACCTCTCTGGTCAGCGGTCATCCAGTGAGGCATCATGTGTTTGACATAGTCCAAGTGGCGTTTAAGGCGACGGTATAGGTCTTGAGGTAGCAGGGTCTGCAGGTTCTCTCCGTGGGGGAGCAGCTGACAGCTGGTCAGTTTGGAGATGGTCAGCGGGTCTGTCAGGTCTAGCTCAAAGAAGATGTTCTTGCTGTTGTGGAAAGCCTGTTTGGAGCTATTAGGGATGAAGTCCCAGACTCGGGTGTAGGGCACATGGATGGTACCAAACAAATAAGCAGGTGGGTGAAGAGGTGGTCTGTTTATTCTCCACAGGAAAGAGTTGAGGTCACTTTGCTGTAGGAGACACATATAACATTATTCAGAATCATCGCTTTGGAGCAACTCAGCTTGCATTAAAGCAAACAGTTCAGGCCTTTGTAGTGGTTTACTGGCTCACAGGTTCAAGTCAACAAGTTAAGTTAAATATACAGTAATTTTAAGGTGATGGCAGGGGAAATATGAAGTCTGTTCAGTACCAGCCTGTACTGCAGTTTATAGTGGAGCCTTCTGGGCCATAAACAGATGCCAATGTATTGTAGAGGTGCATACCTCATGTTGCCAAAGCCCCTTTCAGCTGGAAAAGCATTTTTTAAGACAGCAGTGCAAAACCTACTGCACTGGAGCTCATGAAAAACCTGAAACCTGTAAAAAAAAAATTAAAAAAAAAAACTGTGCTCCAGTCTGACCTCTCTGTGTACTTCTGTTTGGGGTGTTTTGCAGTAGTAATAAATAGAGCATTGCATTTTTCTGTGGTTACTCCATCAGGAAGCATTTGTCGAACATAATTAAAGTCAAGCAAAACAATGTTGCTGAGAAAATGTAATAATCACGGTTGTTTTTAAACGAGCACGGGGCTCTGGTGCTTTTTAAATCTGTTTCTTGTTTAGTGCTCAGCCTATGTGTCTGCAGAGGACATGACTTTTGACATTATCAGAGTACAGTATATGAAACAGAATGTGCTTCTCTACACAACTTGAAAACTTCTGGCCACCAAGACAATGTAATCAGGCATCTGCAAGATTAAACCTATTACTGTAATATAAAGTTATTCTTAGAATATGTTTACTTCTACAATTACATCAAGCATTCCTTTAGTTATAGTTCACACTGCCAAAGTTGCCCTTAAGATTTCAGATTACAGCCAAATGCGTGTAAAGTCTTTTCTTGTCTAATTAATTGCAGTGAACATCTCAGATTTTTCCTGGCATGGACTCGCCCTTGGCAAACAAAACACAAATGTTGTAGCCTATATAATTTCATAACAGCGGCGCAGGGACTTTGCAGATAAGCTGAAATGTTTAAATCGAGATTTTAACATTGGCTCCACAAGCAGACAAGTATAGTTTGTTCATCTGAATTTCCTAAAAAGATTTCTGCACATGGAGCATTTTAGTTCCGACCAAATGTGCTTTTAAGGCCTTTATAACCACGGAGGAGGACGCTTCGACATGGAAAGTGCGGTTGTGATTAACTTATTGTGAGTTCTGATGAGAGAAAAAGAGAGAAGTCATCTCTGCTGATGCAGCGCTGACTTTTGGAGAGCTTTGACGCATGTGGTGCACCTTTTTTATGGAGGTAATTACTTTTAATATAAAACAGAAACCACTGTTCTGGCACATGCAAATCACACGAAGCCTTTGCAGATTCCTGATTACAGATCCCTTTCGTTTTATCCAAAGATAAGATTGCTACATCTAACTGTTGGATCTTTGCAATCCACCTGTTTCTCATGGGATCCATTGAGTCTCATGCGATGAGTTTCACCAAACAGGTGTGTTGGATATATTATATGTTCAGTACAGTACAGCTGTATATGGTTTATTTTCCTTAAATGTCCAATATGGGTTTTATGAGGCCGCGTGCTCTGAAACATGACCATTTTCTGTGGGGTAAATGAGGCTTTCCAAGTCAAGTCAACCGTGGGTGTTCCCCTACATTGTCACATAAACAGCCATAAAGTTGGCAAACATACTCAATTTCTCTTGGCGCACGTGCGCACGCACACACACACACACACGCTGTAAAGGCCCATCTGCATGCACTGCTGATTTCTGAAGCAGCTCCAAGATGTCAGGACTTTTATGTACCGTATTTTTCCGAGTATAGGTCGCACCGGATTATAGGTCGCATTGTCCAATTATTGCCAATAAATTGGAAAAATCCATAAATAGGTCGCACCTACGTCAAAATGTGGACCGTGTTTAGCTCTGCTGCAAATGTCTCTTCCACAGGAGCGCACAGCAAGGCTTTTAAGAAGATTAACACTTAAAAACAATTAATTGTTTGATAAAAAATTATAGCAAATATGTGTCTGAGCTGAACTTTTCTTTAATAA
This sequence comes from Garcialebias charrua, assembly GCA_038048925.1. Lineage (NCBI taxonomy): Eukaryota > Metazoa > Chordata > Actinopteri > Cyprinodontiformes > Rivulidae > Garcialebias > Garcialebias charrua. Next base: position 47,770 of record JBBPBX010012264.1, on the reverse strand, counting down.
ATGAATAATTTTAGCAGGATAAACACCTAAAAAATATATATTTGTTAGCTGACATTATTGTAAGAGTGTGTCTCAGTTTAATTTTTGTTAATAAATTATTACAAATCAGCTTATTTTATAAAATGCCATATATAGGTCGCACCTGAGTATAGGTCGCAGGCCATGGGAAAAAATGATAAAAAGGTGCGACCTATACTCTGAAAAATACGGTATTTGTTTGTCACTCCTAGAATTTAGAAACACGCGCATCTTGTCTGGATCTCTGGTCAATCACACTTTGGCACAATTGCAACATCCCATAAAATAAAGTGTTAAATTTGGTCCATTCTATTATATTTTACAACCAGAACAGTTTGGACAGCAAGTGTAAAAGATGTGTAACGGAGTTACTCCGTTCTGAACTCACCGACTTTGGTGCGTCGCACTGCCTCCTGCCCGCGCGCTCTGCACCCCAGGGTGCCACAGCCTGCAGCACCCCGCTCAGAAGCACCCAGCAGAAAGCTGGCCAAGAAACCACCATCATGTTCGAGTTGACAGGACTTGAGGAAACTTTGACCTCTTGCTTTATCCTGTCTTCTCTCCTCAGTGTCCTTCTGAAGGGAGAGGAGCGCTACCGGCGGCCCCCGGGCGCACAGCTCAGCTGGAGGACCATTCCGCCTCTGTGACAGCACTCAGACTCTCTCTCAGTTTGTTTTGGTTTCTGCTGGAGTCTCTCGTGTCCTCCTCCTCCTCCTCCTCTTCTCCCAGGCTCTCCTGCACGCGCACCCTGTGCTCCAACTCTTGGAGAGTTTGCGCTCCGCGTGTTTGGCGTATCCCGCGAGAAGAAGGGGAGGAGGGACAATATGTGGGACTTCGATCCCCGCGCACGCACACACACACAGGTTCTGCACACACACCGCAGACACTTTGAACAGGAGGGTGCGCATTTTTTTGTTCTTTCCCTTTTTTTTCGTGCATAGTTTCAGTCTAACTTTCTGCATCCTCAACATCAAAACATTCAACTCATTCACAAAGTGTGACTTGTATTTTTTTAAACTTTTCAAAATATTGACCTTTTTTTATGTACAGTATGGAATACATAAACACTCTTCACATCCTCCAAAAAACATTTCACTAAAGCTTTTAGGTCAAGGTCAAGGTTTTCTTTATTGTCATTGTCAGTTGTACATGTGGTGGAACGGAATTGTGCACACAGGGTCCCAGTTACATCCAATAAAAGTATAAATTGTAAAGAAAAGCGGTAATAAGATCTAAGATGTGAACTAAGAAATACACTACACACTTAATAGTGCAAAACAATACACCAAACAACAGCAGCACGAACATGAGATCAGATGAATACGAATGAACACAGCAGCGTGAAATAAATCAGCAGCATGGATAATCAGCAGCACATTTCAACAGTGAAAGTTGCATTACAGTGATTTTTCACTGTGATTTTTCACAGTGATGATCCTAATTAGGGATTTATGAGTCTAACAGTTTTAGGGTAGAAGCTGTTCCTCAGTCTATTGGTTCTACACTTAATGCTCCTCAACCTCCTTCCTGAGGGGAGCGAGGCAAAAAGTGTGTGTGCTGGGTGAGTGGGGTCCTTCATGATGCAGGTGGCTCTCTTCCTGCATCTAGAGGTGTAAATGTCTGTGATGGTGGGGAGACTGACTCCAACATCTTCTGTGCAGCCTTCACCACTCTCTGCAGAGCTTTTCTTTCTGCAGCTGTGCAGCCTCCATGCCACACGCTGATGCTGGAGCACAGGACGCTCTCCACTGCACACCTGTAGAAGGAGGTGAAGACTGAGCTTCTTGTTCGCCTCCGCTGCCTGAGGAAGTCACCTAAGCTATTTTATTGGTAGTTTTCACCACTTTAGGATTTTGCTACATTTACTAGAGTTTCAGCTTCTTTAGCAAATTTCAACAAAGTCGCCCAGTAAGTTTTCTTCACTCAGTGAATCATTTCATTTATTAGTGTTGCTGGAAGTATTACTGCTGTTTATTCTGTCATTGCAGGGGGAGGGGTTGGTGGCGCTCTGCTTGAATTCTCTCTTCTTGAACATTCAACGTGTTTAAATGCTTGTGTTCTTCTCCAAATGTGAGTCCATCCATCTATTATCTTTACCCGTTTCTTTCTTTTCGCGTCACTGGTGCCCATATCCAGCTATCACTGTGCGAGAGACAGGTCTCCAGTCTATCACAGGGACACATAGAGACAAACGAGATAAACAACCATTCACTTCCTCACTCACACCTAGAGACAATTTAGAGTTACCAGTCAGCCTAACATGCATGTTTTTAGTCTGTGGGAGGAAACTGGAGTACCCGGAGAAAACCCACACATGCACGGAGAGGACATGCAAACTCCACCATGAAGTGTCCCCAGCCAGGATTTGAACAGGCAACCTCTCGCTAAGGTTGCCTCTCGCTTAGAGGCAACAGCTCGACCAACTGCACCACCATGCCACTCCAAACGTGAGTGTAGATTTTCAGTCCCCTTTGGTTAAAAGAATTGTTTAGTTTAAAACTAATTGCAATGTGGGCAACAAGAGTGCATGTGTTCATCTTTTATGGAAAACAAGGCAGAACCGAGATGCAGATCCAGCATCTGAGATGTTTGCCTTTTTTTTAAAATATGTAAATTAACTGTATTTTACATGTTGTCATGTGCTTCCTCCATGAATATCTGCATTTATTACACTTTGACAAATGTTTACATCGGGGTCTCTACATGCATGACTTAAATCAGCCGGTTCGATTAAAGACAACTGAGGCGTACTTAATTTACGTTATGCTTTTCTTAAGCTCTATTAGTGGTGATGTCGAGCAGCAGGGGCGTGTGTGAAATACAGTGTGGAGTGAAAGTGACCCCCCAACTGAGCAGTCTACTCTGCTGTGACCTCAGTTATTGTCCAAGTGGCAGACTGTGTGACAGAGTCAAGTAGGGGAAATTTATCATGGGGGACCCCCCTCAAGCAAGTGGCACTGGGCCCCCCTCCCTGCAGGTCGGCAGCAGACAGATCTCAGACAAACGGCTCTTTGTCCTCAGCCATGTTCTCCCCTCCTCTCAGGGTTCACTCCTGCTTCGGCTCTGTTAGCAGCTGACGCTCCCTCTCTCGCTCGTTGTGTTCTTTTGGCTGCTCAACTTTGATCAGTGTGTCTTTGGACAAAGTTTCAAATTGTAAACCGTGACACTTACACCCTTTGGCTTTTGGCTTGAACAACTTCACTGCTATTCATCCACATCTGAGGAGCATAAAAGTGATATTTTTCTCATTTTGAACACAATCTTAGATCTTTCAAATGTTTAAGCGTTCAGATTCAATCTAATCATAATATCTTTAATGCACTGTTTCTCCCATTTTGCGGCCTTCGCTCAGACAGGTGTGGTATTTGAGTTATTGTTGCTACTTTGTGTGCTCTTATGTGGCCCCCTGTGGTTTCACCTGTTTTAATCACACCTCGCAGAGGACTTCTCTTTGAAGGAGCCTTTCCACATTCTTGGCCGGGTAGAAGGGTGCTTATAAGCGTCCGGCTGCAGGAGATTCCTGGACTGTAGCCAGTGCTTACAGCATGGTGCGTATATAGCCAGGGACGAAAGAAGACTTTAATGTTCTGTTAGCAGATTGAACAAAATGCTCAGGGCACACATCTGGAGAGGAAGAATGTTTTCTCCACTCATTTTTTAAATGTTGAACAAAGTATGTCTTTACTTGAACCTTCTGGTAATATGGTTTCCAGCACTTTCTCTGGCTGTTGCGTTCTCTACGACCGGATAAAGAGGAAAGCACACACCGTACCCATCACTGCACAGTACTATGGGTTGGGGGTTCTACGCATGGTGTGCCACAAGGTTCAGTTTTAGGTCCCACTCTTTTTACAGTTTATTTAAATAATGTAGATCAAAACATTCCTGTCGCATCCTTGCATCTCTATTCTGACAACACTGTTGTTCATTGTCGAGCTAACACAGTTGCTAAGGCTTCTACAGTCTGCATTTAACATCATTCAGTCAGACTTATTCCATCTCAAATTGGTGCTGAATGCTGATAAAAGCAAAGTGATGTTGTTTTCCAACAGAAAGTCGGTGCCAGCAACTCATCCTATATCTCAACCATGCATGGTGTTCCTATTAAGTGTGTAGATTCTTACACATACTTGGGAGTTCTCTCTTTTAAACAACAAATCAAAAACTTGATAAAAAATGAAATTAAGACTGTGTTTGTTTTTCAGAATTAGATCTTGCTTAACTCTGAATGCCAGAAAATACCTTGTAACTGCTACCATCCTACTGTCCACTGACTATGGTGACAGAATTTACACGAATGCCACTGCCAGCTCCTTCCAGATGTTGGATGCTGTCTACCATAGTGTGCTAAGATTCATAACTGGTTGTACTTACCGTACCCATCACTGCACTCTGTACTCCTTGTCGGTCATCATAGTCTACACGTAGGCTCTCACACTGGTTCATTTTCATCTATAAATCCCTCCGTGGTCTGCTACTTTCTTATATCTCCTCCCACATGTCAATCTGTCAGTGCCGTTACAGCATGCGCTCTCAGGCCATCATTACCTGCAGTATTCCCTCAGTGCAGACTGAACTTGGCAAGAAGGTCTTTTCCTACTCAGCTCCTGCAACCTGGAACACCTTGCAACAGGAACTGAAGTTGGCCACTTTTATTTCTTTAAGGGATTTTAAACATTTGATCATGCCAATAGAAATATCAAATCAAAAATGTACTTATTTTTAGTATTTCGCCTTGTTTTACAGCATCATGATTTATTGTTTTACACTACTCTTATTTTAACTGCATTTTTACTGTAGTTTGTTGTGGTCATTGTTTACTGCTGTTGTTCTCTGCACTTATATGTTCTGTCAGGAAAAGGTCCCACTTAAATGAGTCCCCGTGGCTCAGTGATGCTAGCCTGTATACATAAAGTTTGAATGAATGAAAGAGGAAAGAGAATGGGACTTTGTTCAAGTTTCTACAAATCCAAGGATCTTCAGTCTGCTTGTCCTTGTGACTGAATATTTATTTGATGCTTTGCAGAAACCCCTCTCTCTTAGCATCACTGATGTTTAATACTTAATGTAAGCCAGGTCTTTTGTGTATTTTAAACAAGGCCAATAAATCACAAATCCTGAAGCATTACAGTACAATCAAGTCTGGCCAACAGTGTGTTTGTTTTGTACACAGGGACCCCTGGTGGTGGGATGAGTTAAAGGGGACAATGGGAAAAAATTGGCTGGAAGTGTGAAATAAAATGATACAATGAAATATTGAGTGCTGAATGTATATGTGTGGCTTTTTGCTTATAGAATCTAATTATCAGACAGGCAGCGAAGGCAACATTCTCTTTACTGTGTGTCTTTTTGGGTTAGCCTGCTCTTGGTTTAACACACACAGACTACACACACCCTCCTCTACCTCACCCAGGCTCCAATATCCTCTGTCCTGCTTTGAAGATGTCAAGGAATAATATTGACTGAGTCTCCGGTGAAATGGGTTGTAGTTTCTCTTTCCGGCCGTCACAGGAAAAGAAGGGGGTAATGAGCAAAGGATGGAGAAGAAGATGGACAGTTCTGTTTGGTAGGGTAACTTAAAGAAGGCTAAATGTTTGGAGTTGATCTGCCTAAGCCAGGCCAGACAAGACAAACAAAGGCAGGGAACACAAGGTCTACTCTAGTTTGTCATATGAAGCAGGAGGAGACAGAGGAGAGGACGAGATAATGTGGAAGGATTCTTAGGCTAAAAGTGTTTTATCCTTTTTTCTTTTTTTTTTTTTTTTCTTTTTTAAACATTGCCTTTGTTTCAGATAAAAAATAGATACATCGTTTTAGGGGGAAAGGGGCAACAATTTGTGTGTATTTCTTAAAAACTTTTTTTTAGTAATGAGGCAGTTTATTAAAAGGTGATGGGTTTGTTTTTGATGAGAAGACGAACAGCAGGAGGATTGAATTTTATAATCATTCAGTTTCATTTCATTGCACTTCAAATTTTTAACTTTTTTATATTTTTGCTTTGGACTGCACAGAATTATAATGCACAGGGAAATACTAGGCCAATGTGTGTCCCATCAGTGTATGGATGTGATCCAAAGCACTGATTAGTCTCTAGATTCAGATTACCTTTGCAGAGAGCTAGTAGAGTGCTGTGTGAATGTGTATGGAGGTAAATGAGGGCACAGACTGTGCTGTAAAGTACTTTGAGTATCTTTATTAGATAGAAAGGTGCTATATAAGTACGATCCATTTGCCATCTATTATAAACCATAATTGATGGTTTTGGACATATAACATTTGTTCGCAGATGTTTTTCCTAAAGCATCAAAAACAGTTCAAATCTTCATAAAAATTTTGACTGCTCAGCCAAAAACAAAATTAGCTTTGTTTTCATTTTATCTTTCAGGGAGACAGTTAGGAACACTTGAGGTAAAGTTACTAAATAAATCTTGTTAGTGAAGAGACGGACTGCCTAAAGGGCACTCCAAGTCCTAGCTTGATAGTAAACACCCAAAAGAAAGATTTAACAGAATCCAAATTGGTGGTCTTCAACCGTGCAGCTGCACCTGCATAAATATGACCCTCACAGAAGAGTTATGAGAAAAGCTTTTCTGCATTCTCATCAAAACACTTAGCGAGCGAACATCTGAACAAGTCTGATGCATGTTTGAAGTTTAAAAATAATAGTTTTGCATGAAGTTCAAGTAACTGTTGAAGACTTTGCTTTATCCATCCATCCATTTTCTTCCGCTTATCTGGGGTTGGGTCGCGGGGGTAGCAGCCTAAGTAAGGAGGCCCAGACTTCCCTCTTTCCAGCCACTTGGGCCAGCTCCTCCGGGGGAATCCCAAGGCGTTCCCAGGCCAGCCGAGAAACATAGTCCCTCCAGCGTGTCCTGGGTCTTCCTCTGGGTCTCCTCCCGGTGGGACATGCCCGGAACACCTCACCAGGGAGGCGTCCAGGAGGCATCCTAACCAGATGCCCGAGCCACCTCAACTGGCTCCTCTCGATGTGGAGAAGCAGCGGCTCTACTCCGAGTCCCTCCCGGATGACTGAGCTTCTCACCCTATCTCTAAGGGAGAGTCCAGACACCCTGCGGAGAAAACTCATTTCAGCCGCTTGTATCCGAGATCTTGTTCTTTCGGTCACAACCCAAAGCTCATGACCATAGATGAGGGTGGGAACGTAGATCGATCGGTAAATTGAGAGCTTTGCCTTTTGACTCAGCTCTCTCTTCACCACGACAGACCGGTACAGCGCCCGCTTCACTGCGGACGCTGCACCTATCCGCCTATCGATCTCACGCTCCAGTTTTCCCTCATTCGTGAACAAGACCCGAGATACTTAAACTCCTCCACTTGGGGCAGGACCTCCTCCCCGACCCGGAGAGGGCATGCTACCCTTTTCCGGCTCAAGACCATGGCCTCGGATTTGGAGGAACTGATCCTCATCCCGGCCGCATCACACTCGGCTGCAAACCGCTCCAGTGAAAGCTGTAGATCATGACCTGATGAAGCCAATAGGACCACATCATCTGCAAAAAACAGAGAAGCAATTCTAAGGTCACCAAAATGGATCCCTTCAACACCTTGGCTGCGCCTAGAAATTCAGAGCATCCTTACTGCCTGATGAACAGAGCTGTCTCTCAGTCTGCTGGTTCGAGCCTGGAGACTCCTCAGTCTCCTCCCTGATGGCAGCAGTCTGAAACAGTTGTGTAGTGGGTGTGTGGGATCACCTGCCATGCAGAGGGCTTTCCGAGTGAGGCGGTTGCTGTGTAAGTCCTGCAGTGAGGGGAAGGAGGTGTCGACGATCTTCTCAGCTGCTCTCACGATGCGCTGGAGGCTCTTGCGGCAGGATGCAGTACATGCACCAAACCACACTGTGATGCAACTGGTCAGTACACTTTCTATGGCTCCCCTGTAGAAGGTGCACATGATGGGGGTTGAAGCTCCAACCCTTTTCAGCTTGCGGAGAAAGTAGAGACGCTGGTGAGCCTTTTTGGCCAGTGATGCAGTGTTCCTGCTCCAGGGAGCAGGGAGGCTTGAGAGTGTGATCCCCCTATAGTTGGAACACACTCTACGGTCCCCCTTTTTTAATAGGGGAACCACCACCCCAGTCTGCCAATCCAGGGGAACTGCTCCTGATGTCCACGCAATATTGCAAAGTTGCGTAAGCCAACACAACCCCACAACATCCAGAGCCTAAAGGAAATCCAGGTGAATCTCATCCACTCCTGGAGCCCTACCACCGCAGAGCTTTTTAACCACCTCGGTGACCTCAGCACCAGAGATTGGAGAGCCCGACCCAAAGTCCCCAGGCTGCCGATTCCTCAGTGGAAGATGTGCCAGTGGGATTGAGGAGGTCTTTGAAGTACTCTGCCCACCAATGCACAACATCCCGAGTTGAAGTCAGCAGCACGCCACCTCCACCATAAATAGTGTTGGTGGCATACCACTCCCCCCCCACCCCCCGAGACGCCGGATGGTGGACCAGAATCGCCTCAAAGCCGTATGGAAGTCATTCTCCATGGCCTCTCCGAACTCCTCCCCCGCCCAAATTTTTGCCTTAGCAACCACCCGAGCTGCATGCTGTTTGGACTGCCGGTACCCATCAGCTGTTTCTGGGGTCCCACAGGCCAAAAAGGCCCAATAGGACTCCTTCTTCAGCCTGACAGCATCCCTCACCGCCAGTCAGCATCCCTCACCGCCAGTGTCCACCGAGGGTTTGAGGGTTCGAGGGTTGCCACCATGACAGGTACCAACAACCTTGCGACCACAGCTCCAATAAGCCGCCTCGACAATAGAGGCGCGGAACATGGCCCACTCGGACTCAATGTCCCCCACCTCCCTCGGAACGTGTTCAAAGATCTCCCGGAGGTGGGAGTTAAAGCTCCGTCTTAACGGGAGACTCTGCCAGATGTTACTAGCAGACCCTCACAATATGTTTGGGTCTGCCCGGTCTGACCGGCATCCTCCCCCACCATCGGAGCCAACTCACCACTAGGTAGTGGTCAGTTGACAGCTCTGCCCCTCTCTTCACCTGAGTGTCCAAGACATGTGGCAGCAGATCAGATGAGACAACAACAAAGTCGATCATCGAACTGTGACATAAGGTGTCCTGGTGCCAAGAGCACATATGGACACCCTTATGCTTGAACATGGTGTTTGTTATGGACAATCCATGACGAGCACAGAAGTCCAATAACAGAACACCACTCGGGTTCAGATCAGGGGGGCCGTTCCTCCCAACCACACCCCTCCAGGTCTCACTGTCATTGCCCACGTGAGCATTGAAGTCCCCCAGTAGAACAAGGGAGTCCCCAGGAGGTGCACTCTCCAATACCCCCTCCAAGGACTCCAAAAAGGGTGGGTAATCTGAGCTGCCATTTGGCGCATAGGCACAAACAACAGTCAGAGCCCGTCCCCCCACACGTAGGCGAAGGGAGGCTACCCTCTCGTTCACCGGGGTGAACCCCAACGTACAGGCACCAAGATGGGGGGCAACAAGTATGCCCACTCCTGCTCGGCACCTCTCACCAGGGGCAACTCCAGAATGGAAGAGTGTCCAACCCCTCTCAAGGAAACTGGTTCCAGAGCCAGAGCCATGCGTTGAGGTGAGTCCGACTATTTCTAGCTGGAACCTCTCAACCTCACACACCAGCTCAGGCTCCTTCCCCACCAGAGAGGTGACATTCCACGTCCCAATAGCCAGCTTCTGTAGCCGAGGATCAGACCGCCAAGGTCCCCGCCCTCGGCCACCACCCATCCCACATTGCACCTGACCCCTTTGGCCCCTCCCACAGGTGGTGAGCCCATGGGAAGGGGGACCCATGTCTCCTCTTTGGGCTGTGCCCGGCCGGGCTCCATGGGTAAAAGCCCGGCCACCAGGCGCTCACCAGCGTGCCCCACCTCCAGGCCCAGCTCCAGAGTGGGGCCCTGGTGACCCACGTCCGGGCGAGGGAACATTGACTTCATTTATGTTGTTCATCATAAGGGGTCTTTGTGCTGCACTTTGTCTGACTTTGTCTGACTTTGCTTTAGGAACAATTTATTAGAAAAGAGGGATGGATTTTATCAAACAGTTGGTAAACAACTTGTATTAAAAACAAGAACATAAAAAGAAGCTGGTGTCTACACCATTAAACTAAGTTCCTGGAGAAACTTTGATGAGGACTGCCATGTGGCGGCCATTTAAAATTTGGATTTGACAGTTCTATGTATTGGGGTTCACTTTCAGCTACCCCATACCAATTTTCAGCTCAATATGGCAAAACAAAATCTATAAGTTATAGTCATTCTTTCTTCTAAACTATGGTGGCCATCTTGGATTTTTGATGTGGATTCATATGTGATACGGAACGTCCTCAGCTACTACCAAACCAAATTTCAGTTCAATTTAGAGTTTTCTGAGGTAACTGTGGCAGCCATCTTGAACCAAAATGGCACCAAAAATTAGTCAGTGTTTTGACTAACACCTCTTCCTGCTAGGTCATGTGACCTCACAATGGTAGTTATAGAGGCTGTTAAGAGTTTCATCAGACATTTTGAATAAGAAAAATTGCATCTTTGTTTACATCGCCTTGGTAGCTCGAAATGCCAGTAAAATAGCACATAGTGCTGAGCCGGTCATTTTGATATAAAACTTGTGGGGGTACACATCACTAAATTAATCAATTTGTACAAGACACAGATATAATTATCATTTGGTACAAATATAATTTTTTTAAATTTAAAAATAACTTCTGGAGATTATTAAATAACTGTAAAATCAAAATATATGCAAGTATTTTTCTTGCAAAAAATTAAACAATTAAAAAAATAAAGCTTTTTGAAAAATGTTCCTTGACTGCATCTAAACAGTTTCATGTCATATTGTATTTTCTTAATAGGACATTTTTGTATAGGAGAATGAAAATTAACTTTGATTTTATTTATGCAAAAGGTGTTCATCATCAAACCAACCAGAAGTAATAAACCTCACATCAAGGTTTTCTTTTTTGACCACAACTTAGTGGTTTTAGGAATGATGGAGGCTTGCACTGTTTGGACCAGTGATGGGGAGTCATTGTGGAAATGCCTTCTGTCTTGAGATTTTGGTAAAGCAACATTTTGTATCATGACAATTATTTTGCTATTTTCATATTTACGACTCCTTTCAGAGAAATACATGTCCCATGTTTGTTTTGTAGAGCCCGTGATGCTCTCACATCAAAGGCTTAGCCAGCAAAGTCACCCTGTGCTGCATTAAGCTCTCTCCCACTGATCATCAGCATTGAGTAATTGCATTATCCATATTTGCAGGCCTCCTGCCATCTTCTTTCTCTTTCTGGCCCATTTACCCCATGAAAGTGAAAGCAAAAGAGGTGGTGGAGAAAAAAGGCTCCTCCTGCTGTTAAGCAGATCTACCTTTTAGCCATTTGAATGGTAAAAGAAAAAGATGGGGAATAATAATGTTTTCTCTCATGTCATTTCAGCAAATAGTGGCGCTCCTACAACTCTCAGCTCTGGACAATGGTTTCCTCTGATATCACAATATTATGGAAATGCATCATTGCTCCATGATGCCTTTGTGAGTCATTGTCTACGTCCTGTTTGTAGTTTTGTTCAGACGGTGGTTGAGTAGAGGCTGCCACAGCATGTGTTGTGATATCATGAAATCAAAGCCTCAGGTGTGCAGTGATGTGCTGGAACCAGATCTAGCCCCAAGGATTACATGAGCTTGTGTGTAAGTAAAGGACGGAAAATAGTCTGGATTTGTACTCAACCTTCTTTTGAAGACGCTCGTCTGCTCTAATCAAGTCTTTTGAAGATTAGTTTGTTGTCCGGGGAGCTTTAAGGCCACATGTATGATGAATCCATTGAAAGCTTGCCTCGGTTTTTAAATATATCAAGCTGAAAAGTGGTTGAGAATGAGAAGAGGTGTCTGCATTTCCAAGCTTCTGTGACCAGAGAAATCAAAGCCTGGCCTCTGTCAGTTTGGCCAGGTTTGGTGGCAGTGAGGCTGTTTCATCTTCATTAATCCAGACTTTATTTGGTCCATTGCACTATCCTTTTTCTGTGGTTTCATTCGTGACAGTGTGGTCTTTTTGAGCATAAATGTTTTATGGGAAGTCTTAGTCATAGTCTGTCCTGAGCCAGGTGTCCAAAATACCACAGTGTGCAGTATTTTGGTTGTTTGAACAGACGTGTGGCTTAAATATGTGTTTGAAAATGTTTGAAAATATGTTCAATAGACAGATTTGTGCAGATTGGTTTCCGTAAGACGCCAGTTTAGCTTTTAAAAAAGGCCCTGGAGGAGAAGAGAAATCTTGACTCAGCTACCTTGAGTTTGCTTGATAAAATCTACTTTCAGCATTATATGGTCGGAGCAAGGTGCTGAAGAATGTGATGCTGTCTTGGTAAAATATTCTGAAGTTTCAAGGCTTTTTTAATTTCATTTCACAGATCATTTGTTCAACGCTCACTCTTTGATTCTTTGCCTTCACATTTATACTTTTCAGCTCTGTTTATTTTCAAGATCAGTGTGTGGTTATGTGACATTTGGCTGGTCCGCTCCTTGAAACCTCAAGCGTTAAGTTCATGTGTCAGGGTGGATGTGCTCTCGTCTACATTTGAGAAGTGAAGGGAGGAGGGCTAGCTCAGGAGCGTGAAAGAAGAGCAAAGAAATAGAAAAAGAAAAGGTGTTGACGAACACCTGAAAATTCACCCAAAAAAAGTGAATTTTGGGAATTTTTGAAGCGTGAACGTCACAAGACTTTGTGAAGTGACACAGGAATGCAGTAGAGGAAGATAATTGTACGATTTATGACTTTTAATTGATTCAACTCGGACATAATTTATTGTCTTTAAGGGCATATTTCAAGTGTCTAAAACTAAGTGTTTGTGGAAAAGCAGCAGACAAAAAGGAAAGCTTGTAAAACCCTGTCTTCATGATGATAACCTGGCCAACGTCACATAAACACTGACACACACACTTCAGACTTCTTTCTGCTCTCAGGGCCTCGTTCCTTTCCTTACTCCACTCACACACAAAGCTATTCTCATGGCTGACAGGAAGCAGTTGAGCTGTTGACAGTCTACATCACACACACACACACACACACACACATACAGATATAAACACAGGCACACGCAGCTGAAACATGTCAAGTCAGATGACTTTTTTGACAAAATACACACAAACGTGCGCAGAGCAGGTCAGCAGGAGCACATTTAACAGCACTGCTTGTCTGATTGAAATGTAAAACACACATACTGTACACAAAGACCAGGGACCCATCAGACAGCGCGATCCTTCTGACTGAGCACAGACACACACACACATGCTGCACATATACACACACTCGGATAGAAACATAAACAGTCCACGAGGGAAAAGTTGGGGGGGAAGTAATTTTCTGCTTCTTCAGCTGATCCTGAACATGTGTCACAATTTACACTTTAATCCACTGTAAGAAGCCGAACAAAGAAAATAAATGAACTCCTTTCAATTCGAGCTTTGAACTGAATGTTTGCAGCCTCACTCAGAACTGCTGCCGCATGCACGGCTAAAACTGGACTTTATGGAGGCCCTTTCACTGAGAAACAAGTATTAATAATAAATGTCTTCTGCTTGCTCAGAACAGTAAAAATATTCTAACATTGTTATTGTGTGAAGTCAGGATTAATGCTGTCTTGAAAACCAGTCTGTATTGAGTGCTTCACATCAATAACACTGTGATGACAGGTCCCAGTCCCCACCTGGCCTCATAGAAGAAGAAGTACAGCTCAAATCTGACTGAGCTCTGACACACACAACCCAACAGCAAAGTTGTGCCATCTGAAGTACTCTTTGTTGTAGTAGACACGCATATATACAGTTAGATGTATCTTTTAGGGATGGAATGTTTAATTCATGCCGTGAGGTTTTGATCCTGATTCAATCAACCTGCTTCGCCGCTACAAAATACATTTATTTAAAAGCAATTTGCAACGTCGTTTCTCTTCAAAGAGTTGCACCGCTCAGCCATTGTGTTTTCCTCAACCGTAATAAGCTTCACTCTTACACAAATTCTAGTCATACAGTGTTGACTTAAACTAAGTGGTTGTCAAAGGGATCTATGGCCTACAACAATACTACTTTTTATATGGAACAATCATAAAATGAAATCATAAAGCTTATTGAGAACCTCTTTTTCATAACACTGAAAAACACAATAATTTGGTTTCACTATGTGGTTTGCAATTATGAAAGGCTCTATTGATCCATATAAATGCAGCTTAATATTAATGCTCTTTAATTTTATTATATTTCAATGGTAGCTTGTGTAAAGGCATTGCATTGAATTCAAAGGAAGTGTGGTCATAGTCCATCCATCCATTATCTTTACCCTCTTCTTCCTTTCTGGATCATGGAGGGGTCACTGGTGCCCATGTCCAGCAGTCACTGTGAGGCGGGGGACACCCTGGACAGGTCTCCAGTCCATCACAGAGACACATAGACAAACGAGATAAACAACCATTCACTCTCTTACTCACACCTAGAGACAATTTAGAGTTACCAGTCAGTCTAACATGCATGTTTTTGGTTTGTGGGAGAAAACCGGAGTACCTGGAGAAAACCGACACATGCACAGAGAGAACATGCAAACACCATGAAAGGTGCCATTTGGTCTGGTCATTCGATGCGGCTGTGCACAAAAATATTAAAGATGTATTTTTTCCAACTGTAAAAATTTCAGGAGTTCAGCCATTTTTTATCCTGCAGTATGTTTGTGCAAATTATAACAGTTTATTAAACTGTTTAGATATTTCAGTCTGTACTATGAATAATGACACATACAATGAATTTTGGACCGAGGTGGTTTGAGAGGGGTGTGAAGGAAGCTGTTTATATCAAGAAAGAACGGCCCTCGCTCAATAGAGGAGGAGGTCTGAGATTTCAACTTTCCAAGACTTATAACTCAGTTTTGGGACTAATTAGACTAGCAAAGTTTTTTGAGAAGCATCTGCTGTTGGGTTGTGAGGTGTGTTTCGTCAATTTACATACAGTTGTGTGTCTTCTGTCAGAGACTTCAAGGAAACTCCTACTGTTAAGGTGTGATTTGTCAATTTACATGTATGTGTTACCTCAGCTTGCAATTTACATAAGTTGGTGCGTGACTCCTAAGACTGTTATAACTCCACACGCACACAGTCTGCTCATTGAATTGATAAAGCCCTCTGGATAGAGGTCGAAACGTCTTCTGTAACAAATAAAGTCCAGTTGATCTTGTATTGAACGCCTTTTTTGATTTTTCCATGTCCTGGACGACTGAGAATCTTCACCAGCATATGACATACAATGATAACAATGAAAATGTATAAAAAAATCAATTTTGTTGTTCTGAACTTCATTTTCATGCAGTTGCATTATAAATGTACGTACTTTGAAAGACACATAATATTTCAGAGGGAACAGAGGTCTAACAAGAGCAGCATG
>JBBPBX010012264.1:0-31422 GCA_038048925.1 Garcialebias charrua | reverse complement strand
CCAGCTGCATCACTGTGTGGTTTGGTGCATGTACTGCATCCTGCCGCAAGAGCCTCCAGCGCATCGTGAGAGCAGCTGAGAAGATCGTCGGCACCTCCTTGCCCTCACTGCAGGACTTACACAGCAAACGCCTCACTCGGAAAGCCCACTGCATGGCAGGTGATCCCACACACCCACTACACAGCCGCTTTAGACTGCTGCCATCAGGGAGGAGACTGAGGAGTCTCCAGGCTCGAACCAGCAGACTGAGAGACAGCTCTGTTCATCAGGCAGTCAGAATGCTAAACACTCTGCCTGCTCTGCCCCCCTCCCATTTGAACTGCCTTAACACTAAAACTTTCTCACACATTACCACACAACACAAAGTTTTTAACACTGGACTCTGTGTCATCAAACGGGTTATTCACTAAACTCTCGGTCATGTGCTCATACAGTTTGCACTACTTCTCATACTTGCACTAATGTTTGTATTACATCACTGCCTATAATCATAATACTGTTTACATTCTCTGTTTACATTTATTAATACTGTTTACTTTTATTACTACTGCTTACATGTAATTACTACTGTTTACATTTACACTACTCTAATATCTACACCACTGCTGATACATATACAGTGTGCTCTGAACGGTCTTATTTAGGGATGCCCAATGTGCCTTACTGCATATGCCACTTTTTGCCTCTATAACAACATCAACTACTACCTCATACATATACTGTGTACATTAACTCATACGCTGCTTTGCCACTTTGCAAATGTCAATGCTAGAAACCTTTAGTTTATTTTAGTTATACTTTTTATACTCTTTTTTTATACTAGTATGCAAAAACTCAGGACAGTATTATGTTCATTAAATGTTTAATGTTTTAGTTTTAGAGTTGGTGTAAATTTTCATACTCTTATACCACTATGCAAAAAACTCAGGACAGTGTTAGTTTTACTATTTTATGCTTATGTCTATTATTATATGTTTCAGTGTTTCAATGTTTAGATGTTTACTGTTGCACCGAGGGACTGAGAGAAACGCAATTTCGGTCCTGTGTATGTCCTGTACAGTACATATTGCAGATCTGACAATAAAGTTGACTTTGACTTTGACTTTGAACTAAGATCAAAGATAGAATCATGAGGAGGCAGAGTATGCTTGGTTAAAAAGAAAGGTCTTCAAGCCGCTCTTAAAGTCAACCAGTGACTGTGGAGCTCTTAGGCAGTCAGGAAGAGAGTTCCACAGGCGGGGGGCAGCCACACTGAAAGCCCGGTCTCCCATTGTCCTTAATTTGGTTCTCGGAATGTGAAGTAGATGACTGTTCTGTGACCGTAGAGACCGGGTGGATGAGTATGGTGCAAGAATGTCCTTTAGATAATCTGGTGAAGTTCCGTGTAAGCATTGATGTGTAATGAGAGCAGTTTTGTACTGAATTCTGTAGGCGACAGGAAGCCAATGAAGGTTATGGAGAATGGGCGTAATATGTTCAAATTTACGAACTCTCAACAAAATCCTTGCTGCACTGTTTTGAATATATTGAAGCTTCTGAAGGTATTTACCAGGGATTCCAATAAACAGGGAGTTGCAGTAGTCGAGCCTGGAGGAGACAAAAGCATGGACGAGTTTCTCAGCATCGGAAAAAGTTAGGGATGGGCGAAGTCTGGAGATGTTTCGAAGATGGAAGAAGCAAGTTTTAAACAGAAGCTTAATGTGATTTTCAAATGTAAGATGAGAGTCCATTTTTATTCCAAGATTTGTAACAGAGGTGGAGAGGGGGATGTCTTGTCCAGAAAAGGAAATTGTTGTTATAGTAGATGTCTGTACCTGGTGAGGGGTGCCAATCAGTATGGCCTCAGTCTTGGAGCAGTTTAATTGAATAAAGTTCTGATTCATCCATCCCCTTTTTTCCTCCAGGTAGGCAGAGAGGGCAGTGAGTGAAGATGGAGATGACAATGGGGAAAATGAGGAGGCTCCAGTCCTGATGTAAAGTTGTGTATCGTCGGCATAACAGTGAAAAGAAATGTTGAACTGATTAATAATTTGACCTAAAGGCAGCATGTACAGGTAGTCCCCGATTTACGAGCGCTCTGATCTACGAGGTTCCGGACTTACGAGCTGGCGAATTATTGGAAAAAACGCAAAAAATACTGAGTTTTCCTGTGTTTTTTCACCACAGTTCGTTAGCTAAACATGTGGACACACGTTTCCGATCATTTTTATGCACTCATAAGCAGTTTTTCGATGAAAAACGAGTGTTCGTAGTCGCGCTAGCAAAACCGTTCCAATTTACGAGCGAAATTCCGGACTTACGAGAAGCGTGGCGGCCGTTCCAAATTACGAGATTTCCGGTTTACGAGCGCCTCGTTGTAACGGATCTCGCTCGTAAATCGGGGACTACCTGTAAAGGGAAAACAGCAGGGGCCCCAGAACTGACCCTTGAGGGACACCACAGGAGACACAGACTGTCTGGGACCAGACCCGGCTGCAGAAACAATTCAATGGGGGGGCATTCTATTTTTTCAAGGGGGCATATTTTTTTCAACATTTTATTTGCTTCAAGTTGAACAGCGGCTCTGTGACCACTCCTGGAACTCGACCATTCCTTTGTTAGGTCTAATGCTCCTTTTTTCAAACAGACAACTTTTACTCAAATGTGTTTACTGCAGTTAAAATGACACATTGGTTTTACTTTGTGTTAAATAAAAACTTTCAAAGGTATATTCATTCCTTATATATTATATGATATTCTCATTCCATACTCATCCACCCGTTCGCTGCGGTCACAGAACAGCAATCTCCTTCACATTCCGAGAACCAAATTAAGGACCATGGGAGACCGGGCTTTCAGTGTGGCTGCCCCCCGCCTGTGGAACTCTCTTCCTGAATGTCTAAGAGCCCCACAGTCTGTGGTTGACTTTAAGAGCGACTTGAAGACCTTTCTTTTCGACCAAGCATACTCTACCTCCTCATGATTCTACTTTTGATCTTAGCTGATATTGTTATTGATTTTAATTGTTTTATTATTTGTTTTATTGTCATTTAATTCTGTTGCTCCTTGTAGCACTTTGAGATTTTCATTAATGAAAAGTGCGTTATAAATTGAATTCATTATTATTATTATTATTCTTATTCTTATTTTGCTTAATGACATTTAACTCTGCATGTCATCCCTGAAATTCTGACACACAGAATCACAAGTCCAAGTCCAAGTTAAAAACTCACTACTACTCCATTGCTTTCAATGCCAGCTGATTTGTATTGGATCGTTTTATTTATGATCTGCAATGTTTTTTATGTTTTTCGTGTTGTACTTCATTGTCTGTGTTGCCTGTTGCGTGTTTGTTTGTCCAGCACTTTGTGTGGACTTGTTCCTGTTTAAAGTGCTTTATAAATAAAATGGTATGGTATGGTAAGTGTGAACTGTGTCACAGAGTAAACACAATAAAAACATGTATTATTTGCAGTATTGTTCATTAAAATGGCTCAACACTATTAATGTATTACAGAACATATACATACAGTAGGCACATTTGATATTGTAGGCCATTGCACTAGTTAATACTTTCAGCAAGTGATTTTACTTTAATACTTTAAGTATTTTTAAAAGCAAGTACTTATTTACTTTTACTTAAGTAAAAACATTAATATGGTACTTCTACTTTTACTAGAGTACATTTTGTCTGTTTATTTGTACTTTTACTTAAGTACAGTGTTTGAGTACTTTCTCCACCACAGCACACCACAATTATGCAAGATTAATGTTATGCTGCAGACAGTATATCAAATAAACAAAATACTTATCTGCACAGCCATAAGTTTATATTGGACTACCGTACTCATGTCACAGAAAGCACAGTGGTTCTTACCTTTAGTTCTTTCTGGTCTTTTTATTTGCAACTCTTCCAATGTTGCTGGTTAGCTCAAAATCTTCCTAATTTCTAGCTATTTTAAAAAAAAAGTCAGTTGACTTCAGTGCTTACGTTTCCCACTGAAATGGATGGTGCCGCTTCCTGTCTGCTCTATTCCATACATTGTCCTCTTGTTTTGTTGGGAAAAAGTTAGATACACGGACAGTGGTGAGCGTGTGTTTCTGTTTGAAACTGCTAGTTTGCACCCGCCCCCCTCGAACTGTAGTTGGCTAGAATGTTGCCTCGGCTTCATTGATTGGTTGAATTGTATGACGGACAAACAAAGATAGGAAAAACAGAAGAATGCACACTCGGAGATTAAAAACAAACAAACAAAAAACTTCACGTTGTCCAGTCTGTCAGGGGGGGCACAGCTGACTCTGCGGGGGGGCAATGCACCTCAATGCCCGCCCATGCCGCCGGGCCTGTCTGGGACGTGGCGTTGCCAAGACTAACACATTCCAGCCTATCGGAGAGGAAGGATTTGAACCAGTCCAGGACAGTGTCACAGAGACCGACCTCCACATGAAGACGGTGGAGGAGGATACTATGGTCCACAGTGTCGAAAGCCGCAGTGAGGTCAAGGAGGACAAGGATGGAGGGAGAACCAGTGTCAGCAGCCATGAGGACATCATTGGTAACTCTCAGCAATGCAGTCTCAGTACTGTGAGCTGCCCTGAATCCAGACTGGAACTTCTCATACAGGGAGTGTTGCTGTAGGTGGTCCTGCAGCTGAGCAGCAACTGCTTTTTCCAGCACTTTAGACTGAAAAGGGAGGTGTGAAATTGGGCGGTAATTAGAAAAAATGTCGGGATCCAAATTGGTATATGACTGTTCTGTGACCGTAGAGACCGGGTGGATGAGTATGGTGCAAGAATGTCCTTTAGATAATCTGGTGAAGTTCCGTGTAAGCATTGATGTGTAATGAGAGCAGTTTTGTACTGAATTCTGTAGGCGACAGGAAGCCAATGAAGGTTATGGAGAATGGGCGTAATATGTTCAAATTTACGAACTCTCAACAAAATCCTTGCTGCACTGTTTTGAATATATTGAAGCTTCTGAAGGTATTTGCCAGGGATTCCAATAAACAGGGAGTTGCAGTAGTCGAGCCTGGAGGAGACAAAAGCATGGACGAGCTTCTCAGCATCGGAAAAAGTTAGGGATGGGCGAAGTCTGGAGATGTTTCGAAGATGGAAGAAGCAAGTTTTAAACAGAAGCTTAATGTGATTTTCAAATGTAAGATGAGAGTCCATTTTTATTCCAAGATTTGTAACAGAGGTGGAGAGGGGGATGTCTTGTCCAGAAAAGGAAATTGTTGTTATAGTAGATGTTTGTACCTGGTGAGGGGTGCCAATCAGTATGGCCTCAGTCTTGGAGCAGTTTAATTGAAGAAAGTTCTGATTCATCCATGCCCTTATTTCCTCCAGGCAGGCAGAGAGGGCAGTGAGTGAAGATGGAGATGACAATGGGGAAGATGAGGAGGCTCCAGTCCTGATGTAAAGTTGTGTATCGTCGGCATAACAGTGAAAAGAAATGTTGAACTGATTAATAATTTGACCTAAAGGCAGCATGTAAAGGGAAAACAGCAGGGGCCCCAGAACTGACCCCTGAGGGACACCACAGGAGACACAGACTGTCTGGGACGTGGCGTTGCCAAGACTAACACATTCCAGCCTATTGGAGAGGAAAGATTTGAACCAGTCCAGGACAGTGTCACAGAGACCGACCTCCACATGAAGACGGTGGAGGAGGATACTATGGTCCACAGTGTCGAAGGCTGCAGTGAGGTCAAGGAGGACAAGGATGGAGGGAGAACCAGTGTCAGCAGCCATGAGGACATCATTGGTAACTCTCAGCAATGCAGTCTCAGTACTGTGAGCTGCCCTGAATCCAGACTGGAACTTCTCATACAGGGAGTGTTGCTGTAGGTGGTCCTGCAGCTGAGCAGCAACTGCTTTTTCCAGCACTTTAGACTGAAAAGGGAGGTGTGAAATTGGGCGGTAATTAGAAAAAATGTCGGGATCCAAATTGGTATTAAACTGACACACTTTACCTTGATTAATTACTTATTCAGATTGAATAGTATTTCACGGATTCTTTTCTTTTTCAGGTTTACCCAATATTTATGTGATCATTTATGATGGACAATAAACCATAAAGCCATTAAGTGACAATGAAAACGTGGATTTTAGTCGGTATGCCCAAATACACTACCTTTTATTTAAAATAAATCAACTAAAATTAACACCATTACACTTGATTGACTGATTTCAATTTCTTACAAATTAAATGCATCAGCACATTTAATTGTAACACAACAGACATAAGTACAGGATGACAATAATACTTTTAATCTGTAGGTTATTTAGCTTAATGTGTAGTTACCAGCTTAGATTGGGATAAAGGAAGAGATTTAAGAGGAATAGATCAAGGATGGAGAGATGGAAGTTTGAGGAAGTTATCTATTTTGAGTTTAAACCAGAAAGTGACACCTCTCCATACGAAAACCAGCTCGACTCCACAGCACGTCCAGTAAACATCAGCAACTCTGTACCTGTTAGACGTTCCATCTCGGTTGGTAGAGTTGAGAAACAGTCTGCACCTCACAGGTTGTGGGCCCGTGAAGTCCAGTTGTGCCTCGGCGTGTTTATGGATTCTACGTGTCATGACGCCTGCTTTCTCCGTCAGAGACAGTGACACGTCCCGGTTAGTTTCAAAATAAAGCATTCCTCGATAAAGTTCTTTAAGAACTAGTGAGCTTTTGCTCTGTGAACTTAATGGAGGCATCCATTAGTCCCAACTGATAAGCCAGTCTGACTCGTGACTGAAGCTCATCCAGCTGTCAAGACAGAGAGCTGTCAGGTCTCGCTGTCATTTCCAACTCTGAAACGTTCACGGAAGCAAACGCTTTTACTAAAGTGTTGAGACCAGAAAATTCAGTCTTCTGATTGGTCTGATCAGGAGAAGGGAGTGCAGAGTGAAATATTAGAAATTCAAGGTAACAGGGAATCTGTTTTTGAAAACAAAGAGGACTGTTTTAAGAAAAGTGTCTGAAAGTGCAGACATACAGACGCTCGTTTAGAGATTTAGCTGTTTCTCATTTTAACACAAAACTGAACAAGTCAGTTTGACATATCATTCAACTCTGACACTGTTAGACACCTTCATTTGAAGAAGTGACACAGTAATGCTTCACATTAAAGAATAACACAGCATACAACATATGTGATCATAAAACATATTGTAAAGTACAACACTGCTCATGAATAACACAGGTGAATGCTTTGATTATATTTGTATTAGAACAAAATCAAAGAATATAAATAGTCTCTTTGTGAATGAATATGTTGTTTGATTCAAACTAAAAAGACTAAATGTCTGTTTACTGAGAGGTCAGTAAAGGTTATCACTGGAACAGTTCAAAAAAGACGAAGGTGTAATCTTGCATCATAGTGGACCCCGTCATGTCCACTACATATGTATGTATGTATGTATGCATGTACCGGTACACATTAGTCTTTGTTTTTGTTAGAGCTTTGTGTTCATGCCCAGAGTTTGATATCTTGACAAAACTACAATTTTTATTTTTTAAGACTGTTTTTAAAATGACTCTGTTGTTAGTTTTTAAAGAAAAGTTATTTGAGTAATTCTCAAAACTGTGTTCTGGTAGTTATTTCTGTTGTACAACTACCAGTTTATACCTTTTACAAATAAAAGTTTGTAACTATTTACTTTTTCTTTTACTGACTTTATTCTATATTTACTTATATTTCTACTTTGTATTACTTACTTGTAATATTACTTATAATATTTACTTTATTCTTTCATCACTTTGATAAAAACATTAATCTTAATGAGTCTTTTGGAAGAGGGGAGTAGCGAGGGATTGGGGGGCCTCAGAGTGGCTAGTAAGTAAGAAGGGGGGTCTTTGAGGAAAGTAGGTTGGGAACCTAAAGGATAAGAAAACAGCTGAAATTAACTGAAAAAAAGTTTTAATTTGCACAATGAAGCTTATAGAAGCTGAACCAGAACAAAATGTGAAGGGAGCAGTGAAAGGTTGTAAACAGATCTGAAGGATGTAAAATGAGCTAAATTCATTTTCTATGTTCATTTTCAATTGTTCATCAATATTTCAATAAGCTAAAGTTGCACCAATACCAAAAGTCATAGCACCCTTCTCCTGAACGAGCTGAACATTTTGATATAAAATTTGTTGAAATAGCACAAAAATTGTGGAACGAAAAAGATGCAGAAAAACGTACAGAAGTGAAATGGCTCACAAAAGAGTGCATGCTTCATAAACATTCACACACTAATTTATTCTAGAATACAACTTTAGATTCTCAGTGTTGTAGCAAAATAAACTCAAAAGACCGTGAATTGTTTATCGTTCTGATTCTGTCAGTTGTTTGCGACATTGTTTCTCAGATTTCGTTTTAAGAATAGCTCTGAAATTAAAAAAATTTGTTGCTGGAATATCATGAGATTTAATCTCATCAAAGCGAAAACGAGGCCAGCATCATCTACTGGAAAGTGTGGATATGAGTGGAGCCAGATTAGCATGTTTAATGGTGCCCATTGAAATAATGAGTGGACTGTTATAGAATTATACACAAATCCTGTTTATAAAACTGTGGAATGTACAGTTTTTGATAAACACATGCAACATTTAAGGTGTTGCAAACATTCTATGTTAACACTTTTACATTTGTGGTTTTTGTAGAGCCGTGCTGGAACAGAACTTGCTGGACAGTGATGACTTTTTGTATGAAGACGCTCCAGAGTTGCAAAGGTTTTGCACAGCGACACCCTCTATTGAGCTTCTCACCGACTGGTACCAGAGCAGAGCTCAGGACATTGACGCCTGCTCCAGACAGGTATGAACATGTGGTGTTTTCAGCCAGCTCCAAAAAGCTTGTTGGTCTTCTTAAATGCCACACTCTTGCCAGGCACTGGGATGCTTTTGTAATCTTTGTAGCAATGTAATGTCTCTGCACTTAAATCTATGACTTGAGCCACTTTGCCATTGATAAGTGAGACTCCACTCGGCTCTCGTCTTATTGGTTCTTCTCAGGTGTAGGTGATTTGCCACTGTGACTTGTTTTCCCGCTCTGTGGGTGGGATTGTAACAGGTCATTGGGTTTGAGCCGCTCCGCCCGTTGTGGTCCTTAATCAGACTTCAGTTACTTTAGTTAATCCTGGCACTGCTTATAAGTCTGGATGTAGACGTTGCATTGTCACCTCCGATATTTCACTGTAAATGCACTCATTTCTTGTGTTGCAACCTGTCAACACGATCAGAGAGTTAGTTTGGAACCACGAACAAGATGATTCCATATACCGAGCTGAGTGGGGGTGGGTACAAGCACTGGGCAGGCTCTTAACTGGTGCAGTGTGGTGTGCAAGAGACCGTGGCAAAGTGACATTTGTGCGTTGATTTAGGGACTGGCATTGTAAATAAGCATAGGCTATAAATGTTTGCGTGTGCGCTATTTGTTAATACTGTACAGTACTTGCCGCCGTACACGTCGCATTGCCATATAAGTCGCATCAGTCCAAATATGTCTAATAATGGGAGGACAGCCTGTGCATTTCTAACCACCTAAAAACAATTATTTGTTTGCTCGACATTATAGTAAAGGTGCGTCTCAGTTGAACTTTTCCTTAATGTTCAAATGAGCTGCATTTTTCCTGGGCAGCACAGCTGATTTGATGTTTGCTCCAGGCGTTCCAGAGCAAGATGAAGGTGGCTTGGTATGGCAAGCTAAGTGTGTCATAAATAGCCACTTTTACCTATTAATGGGACGCTTGGCTTGCCCTATTGCTCGGGGGGCCTCTAGCGGCTGAAAATGTTAGTGTTTAATATTTTCCATATCAGAATGAATGAAATCATCAGATCTCAGCCAAAAATTGGGTTATAAATATGGGGAAATAAAACATATAGTAGTTGCTTCGGTGTATAAGTCGCAGGACTTGCAAATGTATGCAAAAAAAGGTGCGACTTATATGGCGAAAAATACAGTACTTGGCTCTTGTTATTATACGAATAATCGATAAATGAAATGAGATGGTAGTAATATGTAAACAATTTATCTTTTTTTTGTTTACTACCAGCCAACAAAGAGCAGTAATGGACATAGTTTTTGCCAGTGTCTGTGTGCATCCTTGTTATTTATTCATTTTATAAAAATAACTGATTTGATACCATTTTAATAAAAACTTGTGGATTGTAATCATTTGATGTACATCTACAAACTGAATAATTTATGGAGTTAACCAGATTCAACATGGCTGCCTCAGCCAAGTGACCTTTAAAACCAAAATGTATGTCAGTCAATTTTTCAAATATTAACCTACATTTTGGTGTGATAGTAGCTGAGATTGATTCCCAACACATTTTATGAGGGCTAACTGTTACGCTAGATCTTTCCTTAAAGTGTTACCATTAACAATTTGGAGTAAATTCTGTTTGTTAGTAAAATATCTCATAAACCACTTTAGGAACTGCTTTAATAGAAAGTTATCACATTAGCCACCACAACAATAGTTACACCTCAGTCAGTTTAATTGATATTAAAATGAAATTTGGTGTGCTAGTAGTTGAGACTCATTCACAACATGTGCTCTGAGTGTTATGTCTTATAGTATTGCATGGAATTGTCCTTCACAAGGTTTGACCAAAGCAGCTACAACTTTGTAAAATGCAGTCCTTCAAAGAATTCAATTAAATTAAATTCAATTCAACCTTTATTTATACAGGCTAGCCTCGTTGAGCCACGATGACTCATTTACAAGAGGGACCTGTCTCACTCACACCCAGGGTCAATTTAGAGTTACCAATCAGCCTAACATGCATGTTTTTGGACTGTGGGAGGAAACCGAGTACCCGGAGAAAACCCACGCATGCACGGAGAGAACATGCAAACTCCACCCAGAAAGGCCCCCGGACCGGGATTTGAACCGGGGACCTGCTCGCTGAGAGGCAGCAGCTCTACCAGTTGTGCCACCGTGCTGCCAGAATGTTAGGACTTTAAATTTTACTTCGCTATTTTCTTTGTGTCATGCCCATATTTCCACATTTATTTTGCATATTTTCCCTTTTAGCTGGAATTAATTTCTGTATTGTTTTTGCTAGCTCTGCATGTTAAAGGTTCAGTCTGCAGTTTCTATTGAACATCAGCACTTAGAAAAAATTTCAACAAGCAAAGCATTCTGATCCCTCCCCCTCAGAGCCATATATGGCTCTGCCCCCTTGTGGTCTGTTGAAATTCAAATTCAAGCTCTGTTTTTATTGGCTGATTCAAATTCAAGCTCGGTTTTTATTGGCTGGTTACAAACTTTGTTTTTATTGGCTGGAAAATGGCGGGTCACTTTTTCTTTTTAGAAATGCTTATTTACCACCTGGAGAAGCAAGGGGACAATATTTTTTTTAAGTTTTTTTCAGAGATTACCTCTCTAACATCAATCTAGTGACAGAGTGAAGAAATATGTTAAAAATATATTGTTAGAAAAGTTACATATAGGAGCTTTAATGCATCACATAAAGCATTACTATCTTTCAGCTGCAGCTGGGAACCAATAAGAGTTTATTCAGCTTGCCAACATCATGAAAGTTACACTTTTCTTAAGAGCTGATTTCATATTTGCAGGGCAAAACAAAGTTTCAGTTGTTCTCTCCCTTCAATTTGCAAACATTTTCTTGTTCCTCGATAAATAAAATAAAATCAGTAGACTGCTGGTCTTTTCTCCATTAAGACAAAACGCATTACTCACCTTGTCCATGTCCATTTTCATTTTATTTTTCATTTTTTTTCCTTTTCTTGTGACTTCCAACAGGGCAGCAACAGAAAGCAATTATTGAAATTCTGGCTACTGGACATAATTTCTGTTGCACACTACTTTTAGATAATTGAGGGCAGAAAAGAATGACAAACACCAATTCAGAATGCTGAAGAGATGTTGCCAACCTCCATCACTCGAGGTCACTTTGATCCTGCCTGTGACAGTTATTATCATATTTGCCATATGGACTCCTAATGAAGAGAAACCACAGCTTCTGTCTTTTGAGTTCTGATGCCGTGGCTGAAAAATAGGACTTGATAGGACTTGTTTAGTGGAGTAATGGGATATAAACTGTGGAGCTGCCCACTGTCTCCACCCACATCGTCCAAACTGCAGCTCTGTCCCATTTCACCTCCTTCATAGTGATGGATCAAGGTTGTCACAGCACTCTCTTTGTCTTTGTGAAGGGATTAACTAGGGTGCAGTCATAGTGTTCCCCTTCATTTCTTCGTTTTATCCCCTTCACATGGTGCAAGCAGGATGGAGGACGAGAGATTTGGGGGTCTATCGCTCATTTTTGAACTGAGCTGGGGGAATAGCTGCTTTCATCATCCACTCAAAATATGGGAAGAGAAACTGTGTTTTTTTTAGGGGATCTTTGGTAATCTCATGGAATCAAAACAGCTTTCCCTTTCATTCTCTCCCTTGTTCATTTTTAATTAGACCTCATCTCCTTTTGCTCTCGAACACGATACTCCAGGAGCCTCTTGAGACTCAGACTGTCCTTAACCCATGTCTGAGTCGCTTTTTTTCCACACACTTTTTCTCACGTAGTGAAATAAGGAAGGATGAGTAACGGAGGCACTGGAAAACAAGCTCTTCTGTTTTTTAAATTTTATTTGTGTGTGTGTGTGTGTGTGTGTCCACCCCTTCATCCAGTCCCTGTTTGCTTGTGAGGCAAGATTTAATGTAGAAAATTTGGGCTTGATTAAAAGGAGTCACGCTGAGGGAAGCTGGAGTGTTCTAAACCAGAGTGGTTGGAATCGACATGGCTCAGACAAGCTTCAAAAAGCTTAACATGGAAGCACAACTAAAGGAGAACAAGGGAACGCCAGTATAACATTTCCTGTTAAGTTAGAGTGTTGTAGAGAATATGGGAAAAGGCAAAAACCATCCATCCATCCATTCTCTTCCGCTTATCTGGGGTCAGGTCGTGGGGGTAGTAGCTTAAGTAGGGAGGCCCAGACTTCCCTCTCCCCAGCCACTTGGGCCAGCTCCTCCGGGGTAATCCCAAGGCGTTCCCAGGCCATCCGAGAAACATAGTCCCTCCAGCGTGTCCTGGGTCTTCCTCTGGGTCTCCTCCCGGTGGGACGTGCCCGGAACACCTCACCAGGGAGGCGTCCAGGAGGCATCCTAACCAGATGCCCGAGCCACCTCAACTGGCTCCTCTCGATGTGGAGAAGCAGCGGCTCTACTCTGAGTCCCTCCTGGATGACCGAGCTTCTCACCCTATCTCTAAGGGAGAGCCCAGACACCCTGCGGAGAAAACTCATTTCGGCCGCCTGTATCCGAGATCTTGTTCTTTCGGTCACAACCCAAAAGCTCATGACCATAGATGAGGGTAGGAACGGAGATCGACCGGTAAATTGAGAGCTTTGCCTTTTGACTCAGCTTCACCACGACAGACAGCGCCCGCTTCACTGCTGACGCTGCACCTATCAGCCTATCGATCTCACGCTCCAGTTTTCCCTCATTCGTAAACAAAACCCAGAGATGCTTAAACTCCTCCACTTATAATAATAATAATAATAATAATCATTTTATTTAAAAGCGCCTTTCAGGACACCCAAGGACACTTCACATTAAGAAACTTGGGGTAGGACCTCCTCCCCGACCCGTAGAGTGCACTCTACCCTTTTCCGGCTCAAGACCATGGCCTCAGATTTGGAGGAGCTGATCCTCATCCCGGCCGCGTCACACTCTACTGCAAACCGCTCCAGCGAAAGCTGTAGATCATGACCTGATGAAGCCAATAGGACCACATCATCTGCAAAACGGATCCCCTCAACACCTTGGCTGCGCCTAGAAATTCTTGTCACTCTTGTCAACTGCTTAAATGACATTAAGTACTGGCTCTCTCAAAACTTCCTCCACCTAAACACAGATAAAACTGAATGCATTTTATTTGGTGCACCCGATGACACCAGCAACATCCTTCCCAGTCCCAGTGTTGGTTTTCCCCTCCCCCACTTCAACCCGGTGGTCAGAAATCTTGGAGTGCAGCTTGACTCCAACTTAAAGTTTGATAAACAGATCAGTTCTGTTGTCAAGACCAGCTTTTTCCAGCTCCGTCTGCTCTCTAAAGTCAAGTCATTTCTCAGCCGTGGTGATCTGGAGAAGGCCATCCATGCCTTTGTGACCTCCAGACTTGACTATTGTAATGCTTTGTATGTTGGTATTAATCAATCCTCCATCTCCCGTTTACAGCTTGTACAGAACTCTGCCGCGCGCTTTTTGACCAACACACGAAAATATGAACACATCACTCCTGTCCTGTCCTCTCTACACTGGCTCCCGGTTCAGTTCAGGATACAGTTCAAGCTGCTGCTGTTTGTCTTCAAAGCTCTGAATGGACTTGCACCTCTCTACATCTCAGAACTTTTGAAAGCCCATCAGCCCGGCAGAGCTTTACGATCTGCCAGTCAACACCTGCTGGAGGTGCCTCGCTCAAGGTACAAACAATGGGGAGACCGGTCATTTTCTGTTGCCGGCCCAAAAGCCTGGAACAGCCTCCCCCTTGAGCTGCGTGCCACCTCTGATCTGACTCTGTTCAAAACCAGACTGAAGACCCACTTGTTCAAAAAAGCTTTCAGTGTGTAACTTTTATTACTTTTGGTATTTTAGTATGTAGCATTTTTATTTCCATTGCCTTCTTTTATTACTGTTGTTTATTCTATTTTCACTGATTTATTGTTCCAGTTTATTCATCTTTTTATCCTGTTAAGCACCTTGGTCAATGCAAGGCATTGTAGGAAGGTGCTATACAAATAAAGTTTATTATTATTATTATTATTATTATTATTATTATTATTATTATTATTATTATTATTATAAATTCTCTCCATAAAAGTTTTGAACAGAATCGGTGACCAAGGGCAACCTTGGCGGAGTCCAACTCTCACTGGAAACGAGTCTGACTTCCTGCTGGTAATGTGGACCAAGCTCTGACAACGGTCGTACAGGGACCTAACAGCCCATATCAAAGAGCCTGGTACCCCATACTCCTGGAGTACCCCCCACAGGGCTCCCCGAGGGACGCGGTCAAACGCCTTCTCCAAGTCTACAATGCACATGTAGACTGATTGGGCAAACTCCCACGCACCCTCCAGGACCCTGCTGAGGGTGTAGAGCTGGTCCAGTGTTTCATAACCAGGACGAAAACCACACTGCTCCTCCTGAATCCGAGGTTCGACTATCCGATGGACCCTCCTCTCCAGAACCCCCGAATAGACCTTACCAGGGAGGCTTAAGAGTGTGATCCCCTGTAGTTGGAACACACTCTACGGTCCCCCTTTTTGAATAGTGGGACCACCACCCCAATCGGCCAATCCAGGGGAACTACCCCCGATGTCCACGCGATATTTCAGAGTCGTGTAAGCCAACACAACCCCACAACATCCAGAGTCTTAAGGAACTCAGGGTAAATCTCATCCACCCCCGGGGCCCTGCCACCACGGAGATTTTTAACCACCTTGGTGACCTCAGCACCAGAGATTGGAGAGCCCGACCCAAAGTCCCCAGGCTCCGCTTCCTCAACACTTTATTTTATGTTTACCTGTCCGCTGTGCTTGTTTGTTTCTATTGTACAGCACTTTGGTTGGCCTTGTTGCTGTTTTAAGTGCCCTATAAATAAATTAGTATGGTATTATGTACATTTGATACTGGGTGGACAAGTGTCAAAAACGTAAGAAAATTCCAGGCAGGGAGTTGAAACTGAGGCCATCTGTAAATCCTATTACAAAGTTTTGTTAGGAAATGAGAGAAAAAATAAGAGAAGAGGTGGGACAATGAAAACATTGTGCAGATTTAGAGAGAATTTATGAAAATTAAACCTGAAACAAAAGGCTTGGATAGAACGGGGAACAGGAGACAAAGAAAACTCAAATTGAG
This sequence comes from Garcialebias charrua, assembly GCA_038048925.1. Taxonomy (NCBI): domain Eukaryota; kingdom Metazoa; phylum Chordata; class Actinopteri; order Cyprinodontiformes; family Rivulidae; genus Garcialebias; species Garcialebias charrua. The sequence goes on along the minus strand of JBBPBX010012264.1, from coordinate 15,572 downwards.
TTGGGAACATTAGAGCGAACCTACTTGAGGAAGCCAACCCAGAGGGAATGAGACTGAGGATATATGCTGTTACTGCATAGACAATGATAAAGTGGAGGAGGACTAGGGAATTGTAATTAAAAAGCGTTGGATTTCAACATCTGAATTGTCTGCTATCGGAAGGAAAATCTCCTTCTGGACACATGGGTAGTGGATTCAATGGATGGGGAGGATCTTTAACCCACAATTGGATCAATAGACCTCTCTCTCCTCTTGTAACTAATTTCTACTGCTCTGAGTCAATAAGATTTTATTTTATTTTTTTCCTGTTTTGTATTTTGATAACTTTGTGCATATGGAAAGTGAATGCATGTATTTTCTTGCTTGGTGAAAAACACAAGTTGACAAGGTAGGTTTCAAAATGTGTCAAAAAAGGGAACTGGAGCCAAAACGCCTTTATTTTTAAAAAAAGCTGGAGAGAAAGCAATCATCACCTAGAGGCCTGGTGGCATCTGCTATTGATTGGCTAACATCCACAGGTGGGGAGCATCAATTGGTTGGACGTGCTGCCAGTGTGTAGGTGGTCACGTATTGATTGGTTGTTCTTCTGGATGGAATTGTATCGATCTAAGTGGCAGGAAACTCCAAATTGTCTTTTCTATTGTGGAAGGAATAATGATTTCATATTTGTAAAGATTGGTAGTTATTGCTAGGTCGGGATTGGTTGGATTATTGTTTATTTATGTTTTTATTCGTCCATGTCCCAGTTTACACAACTTGGTTGTATTTTTCTTTAATTTTGATGTAGCACATTGTTGAGTGATCTGATTTGTCGTTTTTTTGTACTTCATTGTGTATTGTTGCCTTTGTACAGCACTTTGGTTGGCCTTGTCACTGTTTTAAGTGCTCTATAAATAAAAGGCATGGTATCCATCCATCCAGCCATCCAGCCATTCATTCATTCAGTATATTTACACACTACATTCTTTTTTCGGGTCATGGGAGTCACTGGTGCACATATCCAGCCATCACTGTGTGAGGGATGGGAGACACCCTAGACAGGTCTCCAGTCCATTACAGGGACACACGGAGACAAACGAGACAAACAACCATTCACTCTCTCACCCACACCTAGGGACAATTTAGAGTTACCAGTCAGCCTAACATGCATGTTTTTGGTCTGTGGGAGGAAACCGGAGTACCCGGAAAAAAAAAAATCCATGCCTGCACGGAGAGAACATGCAAGCTCCACCCAGAAGGGCCCTTGGCTGGGATTTGAACTGGCGACTTGCTCACTGAGATGTGGCAGCTCTACCAATTGTACCAACCCACTTAAAGTCTAATAAATATTTTTAATATAACAAGAGGTATAAAAATGTCAGTACTATTTAATATTTCCACTAGAATAACTGCATAATGTCAAATTGGCAGGGATGTAAATGTTTTTTAAAGTTGGATCATGAACCCCAACACAAACACTGATAAGGCGGCCTTATCTCCAATCTGCCCTTCATCTCCAAGATCCTTGAAAAAACTGTTGCTAGTCAACTTCACTCACACCTGTCCAACAACAACATTTATGAAGAGTTTCAATCTGGATTTCGCCCCCACCATAGCACCGAAACAGCTCTAGTAAAAATTACTAACGACCTTCTTCTTGCTGCTGACTCTGGTCTTCTGTCCATCCTCATTCTTCTTGATCTAAGTTCTGCCTTCGACACCATCTGTCATTCTATCCTCCTCAACAGACTAACCTCCATCGGCATCTCAGGTACCCCGTTAGACTGGTTCACCTCCTATCTCTCTGACCGCACTCAATTCATTCAGCTTAAATCCTTCCGTTCCCAGTCTTCCCCTGTCTCCACGGGTGTCCCCCAAGGCTCTGTCCTCGGACCCCTCCTCTTCATCATTTACCTCCTTCCTCTAGGCCACATCTTCCGCAAACATGGCATCCATTTCCACTGTTATGCTGATGACACGCAGCTCTACCTGTCATCAAAACCTAACTCCACCCACCCGCCCTCCATCCTCACCGACTGTCTCATTGAGCTNGGGTGGACAAGTGTCAAAAACGTAAGAAAATTCCAGGCAGGGAGTTGAAACTGAGGCCATCTGTAAATCCTATTACAAAGTTTTGTTAGGAAATGAGAGAAAAAATAAGAGAAGAGGTGGGACAATGAAAACATTGTGCAGATTTAGAGAGAATTTATGAAAATTAAACCTGAAACAAAAGGCTTGGATAGAACGGGGAACAGGAGACAAAGAAAACTCAAATTGAGTTGGGAACATTAGAGCGAACCTACTTGAGGAAGCCAACCCAGAGGGAATGAGACTGAGGATATATGCTGTTACTGCATAGACAATGATAAAGTGGAGGAGGACTAGGGAATTGTAATTAAAAAGCGTTGGATTTCAACATCTGAATTGTCTGCTATCGGAAGGAAAATCTCCTTCTGGACACATGGGTAGTGGATTCAATGGATGGGGAGGATCTTTAACCCACAATTGGATCAATAGACCTCTCTCTCCTCTTGTAACTAATTTCTACTGCTCTGAGTCAATAAGATTTTATTTTATTTTTTTCCTGTTTTGTATTTTGATAACTTTGTGCATATGGAAAGTGAATGCATGTATTTTCTTGCTTGGTGAAAAACACAAGTTGACAAGGTAGGTTTCAAAATGTGTCAAAAAAGGGAACTGGAGCCAAAACGCCTTTATTTTTAAAAAAAGCTGGAGAGAAAGCAATCATCACCTAGAGGCCTGGTGGCATCTGCTATTGATTGGCTAACATCCACAGGTGGGGAGCATCAATTGGTTGGACGTGCTGCCAGTGTGTAGGTGGTCACGTATTGATTGGTTGTTCTTCTGGATGGAATTGTATCGATCTAAGTGGCAGGAAACTCCAAATTGTCTTTTCTATTGTGGAAGGAATAATGATTTCATATTTGTAAAGATTGGTAGTTATTGCTAGGTCGGGATTGGTTGGATTATTGTTCATTTATGTTTTTTTTCGTCCATGTCCCAGTTTACACAACTTGGTTGTATTTTTCTTTAATTTTGATGTAGCACATTGTTGAGTGATCTGATTTGTCGTTTTTTTGTACTTCATTGTGTATGTTGCCTATGTGTTGCCTGTTGTTTGTTTGTTTGTACAGCACTTTGGTTGGCCTTGTCGCTGTTTTAAGTGCTCTATAAATAAAAGGTATGGTATGGTATCCATCCATCCATCCATCCAGCCATCCAGCCATTCATTCATTCAGTATATTTACACACTACATTCTTTTTTCGGGTCATGGGAGTCACTGGTGCACATATCCAGCCATCACTGTGTGAGGGATGGGGGACACCCTGGACAGGTCTCCAGTCCATTACAGGGACACACGGAGACAAACGAGACAAATAACCATTCACTCTCTCACCCACACCTAGGGACAATTTAGAGTTACCAGTCAGCCTAACATGTATGTTTTTGGTCTGTGGGAGGAAACCGGAGTACCCGGAAAAAAAAAATCCATGCCTGCACGGAGAGAACATGCAAGCTCCACCCAGAAGGGCCCTTGGCTGGGATTTGAACTGGCGACTTGCTCACCGAGATGTGGCAGCTCTACCAATTGTACCAACCCACTTAAAGTCTAATAAATATTTTTAATATAACAAGAGGTATAAAAATGTCAGTACTATTTAATATTTCCACTAGAATAACTGCATAATGTCAAATTGGCAGGGATGTAAATGTTTTTTAAAGTTGGATCATGAACCCCAACACAAACACTGATAAGGCGGCCTTATCAGTAGTAATAGTAGTTTAAAATAATAGACAGTGCTATATTAGCCTGGCCCTCGCCATTCCTGCACAGCTCCGCTCAATTCTCATTTCCCTTCACTGCACAGTCTGGGACTTCACCCACCCACAAGGATTTCTCCGGTAGATTTTTGTTCGGACCAATCAGAGAACAGAAGGGGTGGAGTTTTGGACCCTAACCCACGCCCCCACCAGTCCCAGCGCGCAGCGTCCTATAAAAGGGCTCTGCCAGCGCTCAGTCAGCGAGCAGCGGCATGTTCTCATTCAAAGCGATGCAAAGCGATGCAGGATTGTTTTATATGTGACACAAATTTATTAATTTCCCCTTCTTAATCCCTTATCTGGAGTTTTCTTTTGTTTTTTCCCCCCAAAAGTTAAGTAATCGCTCCCTCGTCCTCCTTCTCCTCCACCCTCCTGCTGAGTAAAATGAACACGGAAATGCCTCAGGTTGTCACGAGAATTAAACTCGGGTTTTATTGCTGACCGAATCCCTGCAGATTTTCTGGTCTTTTGGTGAGCTGCATGGACCAGCGATCCATGGTTTGATTTTATTGTATTAAAACGTTTTATAACATATAAACACTGAGTTTGCGCAGCGAGAGAAACGCTGCAGGAGGCAGAGCAGCTGCCAGTCAAGTTCACCAGAGCACGGGGGGTGGCTCTGAGGGGAGGGAGCAGAATGCTTTCCCTGTTCAAAAGATCCAATGGTTTTGTTCCTCAGCAGAGCCCACGCCTCCAGCAAGAAACGTTTTTCAATGGGAAAAGTCCAGACCCTAGTACGAAGCGAAGTGAAGGACAAGGGTCTGGTTTAAACCAGGCTAGTGCTATATACATAGTCCTAATATTTTGATTCAAAATGTTTTTGAAAAGCTGCACACATTTATCTTGTTCTATTTGCTTTATGACAGTTAATAAAATATATAATTTTACATTTTTGGAAGTATGAATTCTTGACAAGAAAATAAAATCTACCGGTATGTAATAACTGATTGAAGAAGCTTGAGTCAGGTCCTCAGGATAGATTCTTCTTTGTTGAAACGTTTCATCTTTTATCCAAAAGACTTCAGTTTTAATGGCTGATATTTCTACAGTAAAAAACGAAGCTAAAGTCAACATGGTGTAGTCAGAGCTTGCCTGATGATTTATTGACCGGTGCAGATGAGACATGGATGTTGTGCATCCCTTGTTTATTGTGACACTAGCGAACTTTCTCTGCAGTATCTGGGGTTTTAGGCTAAATGGTGAATTGAAAGCCTTATCAGGTCACTCAGTCATACCAGGGAAGACGATTTAATTTTTACTTGTCAAAATGTAATAAACCTGTTAAACAGTAAATCGATTTTACTGTGTTCGCTCACTGTCTAAACCAAGAAATCAAATAGAAATGTACAGTTTATTTTGTTTTGTTTTAAACAAACCACTTTAAATCACTGAGCAGAAAAAATTTAGTCAAGATTGAACATTGTCATCTCCAAAAAATGATTACCAACGATCCAGCCTCCTGAAACAAGTTGAAGTTTAGCCTTTTTCATATGTGGTCAAAACCATTCTCTATTTTTAATATTATTATCCTCTCTTCCATCTGCACTTTTCTTTCTGTCCCTGTCTTTCAGGTAGACTGTGCTTTGTCTCTGGTCCGTCTGGGGAAGGAGCGGAAGATTCCAGGACTGGAGCTCTTGTGTGATGACTTGGTCACCATGGAAACACTTGTGTATGAGACGTCGTGTGAACTGAACGTGGCTCTTAAGGATTTGCAGCAGCTTGGTGACATAGACAAACTCCGCCTGCTTATGAAAAATGTAAGTGACAGTTTTACTAATGGGGCCCCATTTTTTCCCCGCAATATACTTGAGCCCTTTCTTGTTTGCTTTGGTGATGGACCGACTAACAGATGAGGTGAGGCTGGAATCCTCGTGGACTATGATGTTTGCAGATGACATTGCGATCTGTGGTGAGCACAGGGAACAGGTGGAAGAGAACTTGGAGAGGTGGAGATATGCACTTGAAAGAAGAGGTGAGGTTCCATGGAGCAGAGGTCACAAAGGTTCAGGACTTCAAGTACTTAGAGTCGGCTGTCAAGGACAACAAAGGGTGTGGTAAAGAATTGAAGAGGAGAGTTCAGGCAAGATTTGGGACAAAAGGGTGGAAGCAAAGTTGAAGGGACATGTTTACAAAACTGATCAGAGCAGCTATGTTGTATGGTCTGTAGACAAATGCATTATTAAAAAGACAGGAGAAAGAACTGGAAATAGCAGAAATGAAGATGTTGAGGTTCTCAGTTCGGAATGACAAGGATGGGTAAGATCAGAGGTACAGCACAGGTTGAACAACTGGGAGATAAAGTTGGAGAGACCAGACTGAGAGGGTTTGGACATCACCAGAGGAGGGACAGTGGGTATATTTATTATTATTAAGATTTTTTTAACCAGGCAAATCCCATTGAGATCACAGATCTCTTTTGCAAGAGAGGCCTGGGCCTGAAGGCAGCCTAACATACATTTTTTTTGGTCTGTGAGAGGAAACCGGAGTGCCCAGAAAAAAACCCACACATGCACGAGAAGAACATGCAAACTCCACACAGAAAGACACCAGGTCCAACCGTGGATTGAACCCAGGACCTTCTTGTTGTAGGGGAACAGTGCTAACCACTGAGCTGTCATGCTTCCATATTGGTAGAAGGATGTTCCTAAATGGGCCTTCCTGAAAGCAGAGAAGAAACCCAAACAGGACTCCAGCCAGCCATCAGGTGAAAAGAAGGAACCCAGACCCAGACCAGTGGCCATTCCATATGTTGCAGGGGTTTCAGAGACATTGAGACGTTTATTTTCTAAACACAACGTCCCAGTGGCTTTTAAACCTCAAAATACATTACGGCAAAAACTGGTTCATCCCAAAGATCCAGTCCCCCGGCAAAAACAGAGTAACATTGTGTATGCTGTTCAGTGTCAGGAGGGCTGTGATCAGTCTTATATCGGGGAAACTAAACAGCCACTGGCCAAAAGGATGGCCCAGCACAGAAGATCAACATCATCAGGTCAGGACTCTGCAGTCTACACTCATCTCCAGGCCAGCGGTCACTCTTTCAGGGATGAAGATGTTCACATCCTTGATAGAGAGGAACGATGGTTTGAGAGAGGAGTAAAGGAGGCCATCTTTGTGAAAAGAAACCGCCCATCATTAAACAGGGGTGGAGGCCTCCGAGTTCAACTGTCCCCCTCCTACAATGCTGTGATTGCTGGTATCACTCAGCCCTCTGTGAATAGCAAACAACCATCAGGGTGCTAACGATCCATTGTTAGGCTGATGGTCCTCCTTGATCATGTGAGCAGCTGGTTTCAGGCTGTCATCAGCCAACTGGTTGTGTAACACTGTGAGAGGGTGCTATTTATAAGACTGAGCTGAACCCAGCACCTCAGACTGAGGAAGTCTTTCGGACGAAAGACGAAACGTTTCTACAATTTTTTGCTTTGTTTTGTTTTTTTGTTTTTTGAATGTCCAGAGGACCAGACTTAGCTTTTTTAGATGTTAGAAATGCAACTGCCAGGAAAAAGACAAAGAGTAAGGTCAAACATCCATATGGATGTATATGGATGCAGTTAGAGAGGACATGGAGGTAGTTGGAGTGGGGACAGAGGATGCAGAGGACAGAGTGAGATGGAGGAGGATGACTCGCTGTGATAACCTTTGAAGAAGGAAAAACTGAAAGAAGAAGACTACTAATACTGTATAAAAAAGGTGGCTTAAATTTGCATTCTTCTTGCAGTAAAACTTCCTGTTTCATAAATGCTTAAAAGGTATGAGAGCTCATTACTCTGACTTGTTTTTGCACCCAGTTTAGTCCCAGGTAGATATTCTTCAAGGCACACATATGGGTTTTACATGGGTCTCAATTAAGTTAAACATCTGGGTCCCACTAAAAACCCAGTCAGGGCCCATTAAAATCTATCTGGGCAAACCCATGTGGGGCCACCATGGAAACCGTGGACAAACCCACTTATTACCCATATTTTAGCCCAGTAGGGACCCAGTTTAGTCCCAGGTAGATATTCTTCACGGCACACACATGGGTTTTACATGGGTCTCATTTAAGTTAAACATATGGGTCCCACTGAAAACCCAGTCAGGGCCCATTAAAATATATCTGGGCAAACCCATGTGGGGCCACCATGGAAACCGTGGACAAAACCTTTTGGGACCCATGTTTTTTGCACATATGTATACCATATGGGGCCCACCTGTGCATGCTACCAGGTGGTGCAGTGAGCAGCCATAGAAAGCGCCCGGGGAGCTGGAGAATTAGATGTGCACTCATAGACACCCCAAGGTGTGTAGTGGCCGGGACGCGAACCCGCGTCCTTCGGGTTCCAAGTCAAAAGCCCTGCCACTACACCATCTTGGCATATACATGTATCAGCTTTTATAAATTTTCAAAGCTACATAAAGAAATCAGACATTCAGTGGCCTAACTTCATGTGATTCAACAATAAAATTACACAACTCTTACATTGGAAGCAGTTTCATCACATACCAAACCTTAAAAAACTGCAGTGGCAAAACAATCTTAATAAGTCCGAACTCAAGACCATGAATAACCATATAGTTGCACAGTGGTTTCAATAAAGTGGTACACCTAAAAAACGTATTGGATATTAGTTACAAATATATTCTTTGTGATTTAAGTAGCCAAATTTTATAACTGATGATATGGCAGACATCTTCTCCCGTGTCCAGACAATCACTTCTCACTTTCTTGGGAGTGACAAGTGTTGCAAGAAAGTCGAGGTTTTCCAGCCCAAAAATCTGTTAAAAACCAACACATCACACAAAAATCTGCCCAATCAATTTATTGTTACAGTATATTTACTGTTTGAACATGAACACACATTAGTTTTATGCTCGTTTGTGTTAGTGTACAGCACTTTGGACAACAGTGTTGTTTTAAAGTGCTTTATAAATAAAGTTGTATTGTATAGTATTGTACAGTATTACTACAAGCCAATATGTGGCAAAACACAACAATCCAACAAAAATCTTCCCAGAATTCCCAGAAAAATCAGAATGAAAACCACTCATACGGCAGAAAACCACCCAATCTGGCAACACTTCATGCAAGGGGGTGGGCATGGCAGAGATTACAAAAAATGTATTTAGCAATGAGTCACATCATCGCTTGGATTTAAATCAGTATGTTTTGCAGCCAATAAAAACAAAGGTGTTAACAAATAAACTGGAAAATATTCTGGCAATTTAGTGATAATTCCACAATTGTGGTCTTGAAATAAAATCCCGAGTCCTCAATGTCCGAGACAAGACCAAGACCAAATGCAGTCAAGACCGAGACCATCAAAAAGTGGTCTTGAGACCAAAACCGGTCTCTCGAGGACTACAACACTACTGTACAGCACGGTATGAATTGTGTTTCCATTATACTTTCAGTAACGGTTCTAGTGGGCAGGGTTCAGAGTTCAGAAATTGACATCACATGCCTTACCAGCTGTTGGCGCTGATGCTGGTGGTAAGACTCTGAAACAAGTTTCAGTACAAGGTGATCTATTTTAAAGTTTCTGGTAAATTATAAAAAATAGTTCACCATTAATTCTATGATGAACCGGATTCTACAAAAACTACTAGTTAAATTTTTATAAATTTTCTTCATCATACGATGTACTTTGTATTTGATATGTGGTTTTGTTTCTTAATTTATGTTATACTGTATATCTAATAAATGTGAGCTTAACCGAGAGCAAAGATAACTTCCTGTCTTTTCTCAGGCAGCCACGCTGCCAACTGAGAGCCGGACGCACAGTACAGATGTCATAACAAAGCGCTCTTAAAGTGGCAGTATATATTTTAGTTTTAAACACAATACATTATAGAAAACTCTTAAAACATAACGAAAATGAGGGTTCTTGGGTATTAAAGCTGCAGTATGTAACTTTTCTAACAATTTATTTTTTAACATATTTCTTCACTCTGTCACTATCTCCTGACAGACTGATGTTAGACAAGTAATCTATGAAAAAAACTATAGGTCCCTTGCTTCTCTAAAAGTATTTATAAAAACACACAGTGACCCGCCGTTATCCAGCCAATAAAAACAAAGCTTCTCACTTCTCAAGCCCCTAACCCACGCCCCCACCTGTCCCAGCCCCAGCATCCGCGCACGTTCTCGTTCAAAGGATTGCAAAGCAATGCAGGACTGTTTTGTATGTGACACAAATGTATTAAATTCCGCTTCTTCATCCCTGATCTGGGGCCTCATGTATCAACGGTGCGTACGCACAAAAACCTTGCGTACGCCATTTTCCACGCAAAACTCTGTATGTATCAAAACAGAACTGAACGTGGAAATGTGCGCAGCTCCACGGCAACTCCAAGGCTGGCGTACGCACGTTTCTGTGGTTTTGGTTCCATTGGCGACACCTAGAGGTGATTCTGAGAAACTGTTCATGATGTGAAAATCATTATTGTTCACACCAAACACACATGATTAACAATTATTACATCCACATGGACGCAATTAGAATATAACTATTCTATGATTTGGTTAATTATAACATTTTGTTGCTTATGTATAAGGCACATAAAGGCATGTTGCCTGACAATATTCAAACACATTTTGTTAAAAGAGAGAGTGTATATTTTCTTAAAGGAATTGAGATGTTTGTGAAGCCTTATTTTAGTAGTAGTTTGAAGGAACGATCCACAATAATTCAGGGAATAGGATTGTGGAATGGTTTGGAAGATACTGTTAAGAATGCCAGATCACTGTGTACATTTAAGAGACTGATAAAGACGAGTTTCTTGGAAGAATATGGGAATCGTTAATACATATATCTACTTAAGTTGTTGTCTGATTTGATTAAGATGTTTGAGTTTTTATGTTTTTAATTTAGCTAGATTGTTATTTTCTTTTTTAAATATTTTTTTTTATATATAATTTGATTTACATTTGAATTGAGTAAAAAGGGGCCAGTTTTCATAAGACTAGTTCTTCTTCTGCCACCTTTCATTTTATTTAATTTACTTTTTGTTATTGTATTGTATGTATAATTGTCATGTTTTTAAATTAAATGAATACATTTTCTAAAAATTAAAATAAATAACAAAATAACCTGCAAAAGATATAAAAAACAGAAAGACTGAATAGTCTTTCACAGCTTCAATTCTTGTTTTTTGGTTATTTTTAGCTGTTTTAGCAGTTGACAAACGTGATGCATAATGGGACAAGATGACATTCCTCTGGTGCAAGGCATATTTATATGGAGGCGTGTCAAAGGCGGAGTCTGCCACTCTCTCATGTGCGCTCAATTCCACGTTGTGATGTACAAAAGCAATGTGCGTGGATTCCGGCGTACGCACAGTTTGATACATCTGGATTTTTTTGTGCGTACGCCGTTTTTTGGATTTGACCGTACGTCACTTTTCAGTAAGAAGTCCACGCAAGTCTTTGTACATGAGGCCCCTGGACTTTTCTTTTGTTTTGTTTTTTTGCCAAAAGTCAAGTGATCGCTTCCTCCTCCGCTGACTCCATGACTCAAATGATGAGGAAATGAATGAATTTGTCACGAGCGAATTAAACTCGGGTTCAACGTGGCTGCGCGAGGCTCTGCAGATTTCCTGGTGTTCTGGTTCTGGACCAGCGCTCCACGTTTTTATTTTATTTTTTAGGACGTTTTATTAACATATAAACACAGAAAATCGCAGCGGCTGCGACAGGACATGCAGTGGAGGCGGAGCTGAGGCTGAGCTGAAGTTCAGCGAGAGCAAGGGGGAGCAGAGCCATATATGGCTCTGAGGGGGAGGGACCAGAAACGTGTCTCTGTTCAAAATTTTTCTAAGTTCCAGCGTTTACCAGAAACTGCAGACTGTACCTTTAATCAAAATTAGGTGAAATTTCAAACATCCATCCATCCATTATCGTTTACCCGCTTCTTCCGTTTTGGGTTATGGGGGTCTCCGGTGCCCATGTCCAGTAATCACTGTGTGAGGAGCGAAGTAAACCCTAGACAGGTCGCAAGTCCATCAAAGGGCCACATAGAGATAAACGAGAAAAAAAATGCCTCTAAAAAGAATCGAAATCAGGAATCGATGGGAATAGGAACCATAATCGTTCAAATTCCAACGATGCCCAATCCTACTAGAGAAAACCCATGAACTCACAGGTAGAACATGCAGGTTCACGTAAAAACTTCAATTATGGAAAACAATTTTCCAGACCACATGTACTATTTAATAAGAAACACTGAAGTTGGTCAGCTTAAAATGGGTGAGAAAACCCAAGTTTCTTTAGAAAATTTCACAATATTAACTGCTAAACTGTTTTTCTTCCTGTGTGGACTTCCCTGTGTTTGTTTAAATTTGACACTTGTCTGAACTTTTGTCCACAAACATCACAAGCAAATGGTTTCTGTCCTGTATGGATTCTCATGTGTGTCTTTAAAGTAGATTTTAGTCCAAACGTTTGTCCACAAACATCACAAGCAAATGGTTTCTGTCCTGTGTGGATTCTCATGTGTCTGTTTAAAGTTGACTTCCGTCCAAACTTTCGTCCACAAACATCACAAGCAAATGATTTCTGTCCTGTGTGAATTCTCATGTGTGTCTTTAAAGTAGATTTTAGTACAAACATTTGTCCACAAACATCACAAGCAAATGGTGTAGGTCCTGTGTGAATTCTCATGTGTGTCTTTAAAGTAGATTTTAGTCCAAACATTTGTCCACAAAAATCACAAGCAAATTGTTTCTGTCCTGTGTGGATTGTCATGTGTCTGTTTAAAGTTGACTTCCGTCCAAACCTTTGTCCACAAACATCACAAACAACTGGTTTCTGTCCTGTGTGGATTATCATGTGTTGTTTTAAAGTTGACTTGTCTGTAAACTTTTGTCCACAAACATAACAATCAAATGGTTTCTGTCCTGTGTGGATTCTTATGTGCAAGCTTAAATGTGACTTCACTCTAAACTTTTGTCCACAAACATCACAAGCAAATGGTTTATGTCCTGTGTGGATTGTCAGGTGTCTGTTTAAAGTAGCTTTAGTCCCAAGCCTTTGACCACAAAAATCACAAGCAAATGGTTTCTCTCCTGTGTGGATTCTCCTGTGTGTGTTTAAATGTTGTTTTTTGTTAAATCTTTTTCCACAGTCTTCACAAATAAAGGATTCCTGTCTTGACTGGATTTTTTTGTTCGAGCCTCTAGTTTTCTTCCCTCTAAAACATTTCTTACTACTCAAACAACTTGAAGACATTATTCTTGATCGATCAGTCTTGTTTCTCTGGACAGAGTCCTTGTGGAAAAATTGTTTCTCACACTCAGAGAAGCTGCAAGATTTGTTGACAGTGTTTACACCTGACTCAGGAGCCAGGCTCTCCTTCCAGTCTTTAGGTTCTGGTCCAGAGTCTGATGAGTCTTTCAGCTGAGACTCAGGATCATTTACATCTTCACCATCATCATCACTGACTTCAGTCTCTGAAGAGCTGAAATCATCTTCATGAGTATTTAGATCTGGGTTCCTGGTAGTTCCTGCTCCTCCACAGTCCTCTCCATCAGTTGCTGCATTCATCTGGTCAGCTGAGCTGCTGGTTGGAATATCTTCATCTTCCACTTGGTGCTGATGAAGCTTCATATGAAGGAGCTCTGGGTCCTTCTGGTCCACATCAGACCTCCATTCTTCAGAACCTTCTGCTACAATCAGCATCATCTGCTGAACATCTGCAGGGAACAATGAAACACAAACATTAAGGACAGTTGTAACTCTATACTGTATTCACACAAACATCACATGGTGACTTTAACAATCAACTCAACACAACATCTAACAATGGACGTCAAAAGAAACCCTGAAACAAATTCAGTGAGACTGACATCCTGACTGGCTAATAGAAGATGGTAAATCAAATAAGAGCAGACATTTCAAGGTAAAGACCAGCCATATTTCATGTAAAAAATAAAAAATAAACACCAGTGGGGAGGATGGTATGCAAACAAAACTACAAATCCCAGGATGCACTGGAGCAGTACCGGTAACTACAGCAAAAGGTGTCCAGCTTTTCAAGTCTGTGTCCCCATCCACATCTTGTTGTTCTTTAATAGTTTTGTGCTGAAATTTAAGATAAATACTCAAGAGAACCAAACTAAAACAAACTGAAAACAGGAGACAGACTGAACTTTTGATTGTTGCTCATTTTGGTTTAAAAAAATGAACAAAAAAAAAAAACACTAAATACCAAGTTCACACAATGATTTGCCAACTTTAAGGTATATAAAGTAAAATTTATATTTACAATTATAATTTCATGCTGACAAGAAAAGACTCAAATCATTTTTCAGAACAGTGATACAAACCATAACTCTGGACTCTATGTTTCAGCAGCAATATTGTTTCTGCTCCACATGCTGCTCAATCATTTTCTGCATTTGGCAGCACACTCACAGCTCTGATCAGATGTTTAAATACACTAACCACGGGCATGAATGTCATTACTTGATAATACATAGTAACCACAGTGCTTCTCCTATAGATCTAGTCTAGAGCTGTTTCTAAATTCTCATGTAAAAACCTGGTGGTGTAGTAATTTGTTGCTTTGTGTGCAGCACTTTGCCCAACAGCCATTTTTATTAAATGTGCTATAAAAATAAATTTGACTTTAAATGGATCAATATTGAAGTGACACTGGAAATGTAAACATCATAGCTGGTGTAAACTTGTTTTTACAGGATATGGTCCGTGTCAATACTTACCAGCTGTGCTGGGAAACTGTTCACGATATGAAAACTATCAGTGGAAACATTAGAGCAGGGGTGTCACTCAGTTACAAAATAGGGACAGAAAAAAAAAAACTTGGTCTAAGCCACAGGCCAATTTCAGTCGATACATTCACTCAAGTCAGATACCAGACATCTTTTCTTGGATGCAGGTTCATCAACAAGGATGGATCAGTCTCATTTGACGTTCTCTGTTGCTCATTCCACATCTAAATTAAAGATTAATGAAAAAAAATTTTTTTTCTAGCTTCAAATTTAGCAAACTGTTACAAGAAGTCAGCAAAAAATGAAGAAACTGGTGTCAGTTGTTAGGCAAAATGAGAAGCAATAAAAGTAATTTACATTTAAAGTACCGGTATCATCTTGAGGGGACAGATGTTAACAAGGGCCAGATGTGGCCTCCAAGCCTCAAGTTTATCACAAAAAATGAAGAAACTGGTGTCAGTTGTTAGGCAAAATGAGAAGCAATAAAAGTAATTTACATTTAAAGTACCGGTATCATCTTGAGGGGACAGATGTTAACAAGGGCCAGATGTGGCCTCCAAGCCTCAAGTTTAACACATGTGCACTACCACAGGATGTACGAAATTTCCTGCTTAGCAGCGTTGTTGAGCTGAAAGTCAAAGTTGTTCATGTTGGAGGACCTGTTTGAGAGTGGTAGATGACCATGGTCACAGAAGCCCCTTTCATAAATCAAATCCGCGCAATTGCCGCACAGACCAGTCCGGCTTTAATCTTTCCCGGGTCATTCATAAGACCACAGTTGAAGGCGGGCAGGTCCCGCTCACATAAACCTGTTCATATATGAACCCGCAGCGCGGATCCAAAAGAGGCGTGGAGCAGAGCTGAACTGGACCGCAACGTATTTATTGTGGGACAGACGTCAGACGTTTACAAGTTGTCGTTTCGTGTCATTTTTAATATTTCCTCAGTAATAAATCTACAGCTGCACTGACTCCCTCCAGAGACACACACAGCTCCTCCGCTGCGATAGAGAGAGAGAGAGAGAGAGAGAGAGAGAAAG
>JBBPBX010012263.1:28166-54373 GCA_038048925.1 Garcialebias charrua | reverse complement strand
TAAGCTACATCATCAGTCAACATAAGTGTAATACACAAACACACTAAGTTACATCATATATAGTTTTTGAGCAAGTCCTTTTTGACCTTTTTCTTAAATGTATACATTGATTTTGCATTTTTAACATCACTCTCCAGAGCATTCCACAATCGAACTCCCTGAATTGAGGTAGACCGTCCCTTTAAGCTGGTTCTGAATTGTGGTTTGATGAATATCTCTGTCCCTTTGAGATTGTAATAACTTTGTCTTTTTATAAAATTTCTTTGGATATTTAAAGGTAATGTGTTATTATGAGCCCTATACATAACTGATAAAATACTATATTCTACCAATTCCTGGAATTTCAATAAATTTAGCTGAAGAAACAAGGTGTTTGATGGGTGACTGAAATGTTTTCTGGTGATTACTCTTACAGCTCTCTTTTGTAAAATAAAAACAGGCTTTGTAATTGTTTTGCACGCTTTTCCCCAAACCTCAATACAATAGATTAAATGTGGAACAATGATTGTGTTATACAACATATACAGAGCTTTATCAATTAAAAAATCCCTGACTTTATACAGTACTGCAATTGATCTAGCTATTTTTGTTTTAATGGAATTTACATGATGTTTCCATGTCAGTTTGTCATCAATGATAACACCCAGAAACTTCACTTCACTCACTTTACAGATCACAACATCTTCAATTTCAAATGGATCGTCAACAATTCTCTTTTTGTTACTGAATATCATGTAATTAGTTTTATCTAAATTCAAAGATAATTTGTTTAATTTAAACCAAGTTTGTATTTTTATAAATTCTGTTTTCATCATATCCAAAATCTGTTTTATGTCTTTACCCGAACAGAAAAATGTGGTGTCATCGGCAAAAAGAACACATTTAAGAAGTCCTGACACATTTACCAAGTCATTCACATATAAAATAAATAACTTTGGTCCAAGCACAGAGCCCTGAGGAACTCCACAAGTGATATCACGGAGGTCAGATCTAACATCATTTATTTGCACAAACTGTTTCCTATCTTTCAAATAGCTAGATACCCACTGTAATGCTGGTCCTCTAATACCATATTTATTTAGTTTTTCAAGGAGAATGGTGTGGTCAATGGTATCAAATGCTTTTTTTAGATCAACAAAAACACTAACACAGTACTGTTTATGATCGACAGCATTAGTTATTTGTTCCATTAAATCCATGAGAGCCATTGATGTAGAGTTTTTTCCTCTAAACCCATACTGACTGCTACTTAAAATATTTTGTTTATCAATAAATTGATCCAATCTGGTCACAAATAGTTTTTCTAGAATTTTTGAGAACTGTGGTAACAAGGATATTGGCCTATAATTATTGAATACACATTTATCACCATTTTTAAAAAGAGGAATTACCTTTGCTACTTTCATGTTATCTGGAAATATTCCTGTTGAAAAAGATAAATTGCATATATATGTAAACGGTTCAATAACATAACTCATTATTTCTTTTACGAACATCATATCCATGTCCACCCAGTCTTTTGATTTCTTGTCTGAGAGATTTTTTTACCATTTTCATAATTTCCTTTTTGTTAGTTCCATTAAGAAAAATACTGTTTGTGCAGCTTTTAATTGAATGACACACAAAAGTTGGATGAATGAATGAATATCATATCAAGCCTGGATTCTTACCTTCTGTCTGTTAAAATACTCCCATATCAGTTTGAAATCCTGGCAATAAATATTCATTTGCACGGAGGCCAGACTTTAACTGTTGTGGGCTGTTACCATGCCCCCTCAGCAACACCTGAGGATTTGTTGTCTTTAATTGACTTCCTAACAAATTTACATTTCAATGAAATTGTCCCTGCTGGTGACATTAACCTAGACTGGAAGTCTTCACTTTCTGAAGAATTTAAAAAACGTTTTGTCATTCAGTGTCACTCAAATTATTGACACCACCCACCCTTACAAACAAAAAATGCCCTGGAAGATTGTCTATTTTAGATCTCTTTTTAACAAATATGCGTCATAAATGTCCTGGGTTGGATGTTTTTGCTGATGATATGAGTGACCACTGCATTGTTAGGTCATCAGAGACTTTAAACTGCCTCACTCCAAGCCTAGACTCATTCTAAAAAGGGACATGAAGCATTTCAGTGAACAGGCCTTCCTTTGGGACCAGTTACATTTTGACTGGTGTAGTGATACACCTTGGTCTCTGAAACTCTTAGTGGTACACCTTTTCTTTGAAACCTTCAAGAAAAGACAGTGGACACTATTTATTCCATTAATTTGAATCAAAGACAAATTAAATCACCAATACTTTAATTTGTTCTAATTCAAATACTGTATATCAAAAGAATAACCGTCTGTCATTTTATGATCATTGTTATTATGCTGGTGTTATTCTTCAATATGTTGATAATTAATTACTCTGTCTAAGTCGAAGGACATGTCAAATTGATCTTTCAGTATTTGTTTAGAAATGTGAGACAGTAATCAGTCTAATCATAAAACTGGCACCTTTATTCTGTTCCCTTCTAAAACAATCTTCTCTCCCTCTGTAATGGTTAGCGGCCCCGCTGACCCTCCTCGCATTGGCCCTGTACCACACGCACTCCCTTCTGTTATGTTTTGCCCTTTCTGTCCACAGTCATACATTTAGTTTTCTTCATTCAGCCCTATAATGCCTGTCACCCTTCCTCAGCTCTTGTCTCCCTGCACCATGCCTCCTCTGCTCATCTAGTTCACCTGTACACCATTCATGTCATGTTTCTTCCCTTCCTGCCTTAATGTTTTTGTTCTTCTGCCCTTCTGATTTTTGTTCTGTTCTTTGTGTGATTTTTGTCTCTTGTACTTTGTCAATGTTGTTTTATGCTTTGTCTCTGTCATTTTTTCACTTACTCCTCATGCCATTGTTTGTTTTTCCCTACTGTGTTTTGCTTTTCACCCATCTGTCATTGCTCACAGCCACTCTTGTCAGTCAACAGTTCACCACACCCTCCTCAGCCTCAGCATAGCAATCAGTCTTCATTCCTTGCACCTGTTAAGCTCTGTATTTAAACTCCTGCCATCCACCTCCAAGCTGTCCGGTCATTACTCTGTTTTGTTCTGCCTCTGCTTAGACAACACGGTCCTTCTGTTCCTGTGTCTACTTGGATCTGTACCCATCCTATTTGCCTGCTTGATCTTAGTTTGTGAGTTTTTGCTGCCACGCCAGCTTTTTGTTTTGTGTTTAATATAAAATCATTTTTAGTTTAAAAGAACTTCAGCCTTCAATCATCCTGCCTACATTCGGGTTCAACACCTCATGATCGTGACACCCTCTTTCTAAACAACCTTCACTCCTTTGACTTATAATGACTTCTAATGACCTCGGCTAAACCACTCCTACTTCTTGGTTGCTGACCAATCACTAAGAAGCAGGTCACTGAAGTCAAGCCCTCTATAAAAGTTGTAACTTCCTTGAATTTTCAGTTCTGCTGGAGAGAGATGAAATGAAACTTTCTCCTAAGCTGTTGGACGTTTGGTCAGACGCCAAAGACCTCGTTTCTCAGCAAAGGGTTGACAGCCTGCCGCTGTTACAATCCGAACCGAGCTCAAAGCTCCAAATTTTTAATGAATTTTCCTCTTGAGGAATATTTTATTTTGAAAATGCACCGGAACTACTGTCACTACTTTGGTCCGATTGACGCGGACCTCAGCGAGACGCTGGAAGTGTAAACACGCTGAAGTCCAGCTCGGATGTAACTTGGACTAAGAACCCTTACGTCTAAAGGCTGCTTCCATCTCTCACTGGAGCCGGGACCGTCGTCTTTGCAAGGTAAAGAGTTGTGATTGTTTACGAGCGGACCTGGGTCTAGCGGATGTCGCCCAGAGGGTGTGCTACATTCTGGTTGGACTTCATTCATTCACCCAGTCATAACGACTTCCCCTCCTTTCTTCTTTCCTTCCTCCTATTTCTCTTAAACTTATCTTGCCAGTAACTTAAGTTAAGAGCCTTCAGATATAAGTAAAGTTATCATCTCATTACTTGTTTCTGTTGTCCACAATTTAAATCTGCTGACGTTTAAATTATATGATAATCTGATCAATCAATCAATGTATGTTATGATGTAATTTTACGATTTGTTTAATAAATGATTCCATTTCTATGATGCGTCAAATATAACTAACGTTTCATGTCAATTACATCGCATTCTGGTCATACAAGTTATTGTTTAAATCCGAAAAAGAAGAGAATCCGTGATAAATAACAATTACTACTTTGGACTTGAACTAGTCTTATGAGTAATTAAGTAAGGTGGTAACAGGTTAAACTGCCTCACATCTTACACTGGCAATGTATTCTTCTAACTGATGATGTGAACCTTGCTTGGAACTATTTTCAGAACAGTTTCATATAGGGATGTACGATATTATCAGCATGGAATCGATATCGGCTGATATTAACGTTAAATTTCAATATCGGACATTGGTCATTCCATTAAATTAACAATTGGAGATATTTTTCCGACGTAACATTACCCAAGTTACAAGCCGTCATTTCCAATGTCATTGAGATGCTAATAATAATAATAATAATAATAATAATAATGCCCTTTTCTGTCATCTGTGTATGTTTCCCATACACAGATGAAATTCGTCTCTGCATTTAACCCAACCATCACCAGGTGGTGCAGTGAGCAGCCATAGAAAGTGCCCGGGGAGCTGGAGAATTAGGTGTGCACTCATAGACACCCCAAGGTGTGTACTGGCCGGGGCGCGAACCCGCGTCCTTCGGGTCCCAAGTCGGAAGCCCTGCCACTACATCATCTTGGCCCCATAATAATAATGTCTTTTTCTGTCATCTGTGTATGTTTCCCATACACAGACGAAATTCGTCTCTGCATTTAACCCAACCACCACCAGGTGGTGCAGTGAGCAACCATAGAAAGCGCCCGGGGAGCTGGAGAATTAGGTGTGCACTCATAGACACCCCAAGGTGTGTAGTGGCCAGGGCGCGAACCGCGTCCTTCGGGTCCTAAGTCGGAAGCCCTGCCACTACACCATCTTGGCCCCTATAGCTGATAACACGACTTGTTGGATGGGTTTTTCCAGACATTTGGATGTTGTGTTAGTCCCATTAGCATGATTAGTCTTACGGAACAATGGATAGACAAAAATTTTGAACTTAAAAAGGCTGTCCTTCATGCACAGTAGTGCAGAGGATCCCACTCTGTAGCTAGGAACCCTGGAACAAACCTCCACAAGTGAGACAGCATTGCAGGTGACTAATGCTAATAAATAACATTGAACACTTTTCATTTAATATAAGTCAAAATGCTATGCATATCATATGGCTGTTACTGAATATATGTCACCAGCTCTTACAGCTGTTGCACAATTTTTTTTAGCAAATAAGCCTAAATAAGAGGGCTATGTTCTGAAAAAGGAACATATATAAAATATCGGTATCTGCATTGGTTATCGGCCGAATAAGTTTTAACATATCTGCATATTGGATATTGGCCAGAAATACAATATCGTGCATCCCTACTTTCATCTACTTTGTAAATAAAAGTGCCCCTTTTTGCCAGTTCAAAATAAAAGTACGAGACAGCCCCTGGTTTACTCCTGAGTTAGCTGACTTCTGCACAGGACACATCGGCTTTGGGCAACAGGAAGACACTCTGGCTCAGACACTTCTTGGTTGCATTTTTGACAGCTGCAGAATCATTGTACAGTTTCCATCATAGCTGCAAAACGTAAATACTTCTTATCTGGGGCGGTCGTGGTGTAGTGGTAATGGCAGTCGACCCCTGATCGGAAGGTTGGAGGTTCGAATCCTGCATCTGCCCACCATTTGTCGTTGTGTCCCTGGGCAAGACACTTAACCCCGAGTTGCTCCCGGTAGGTCTGGATGGCGCCTTGCATGGCAGTCTGCCGCTACCGGTGTATGAATGTGTGTATGAATGGGTGGATGATTGGTATTGTAAAGCGCAGTGGTGGGCACCGCTAATAAAAAAATTAGTTCCACAATTTCTAAAACGCTTATTAAATTTTTTAGGTCCACAATTTCAAAAGCACAAATGTCTTATGAAAATTAGGGGAAGCTAATCTAATCCGCTATTTATATATTTCTATATTATATATATATTTATATATAGCCGGCAGCGTTATCAATATTTGCACTACACTGCCAACTGAAAAGTAACAAAAATGATCCTAAAAGGATGAAATTACAAAAATCAAAGGATTTATTTAATACTTTACGTACATATATTCTATTCGGCCACGAAATTAACAAAAAATAGAATGATCTTTTAATCCCTAAAACCACGTTTAAATCTCAAATACACGGGTGTGTCGCCACCGCATTTATACATAAAAGTAACCCAAATACATGAAACTAACGACTCGCCGTCGAATGGTCGACACAAAACACACAATAAAATCCTCCGGCCACGTTAATTTGGCTTGAAACAGCGGGGTTCTCTACGGATTTATCCATTAGTAACCCAGCACTACCAACAGGCAGACACAGAGTTAGCGTCTATAGGTAGTCAACAGATTTAATGAAAAGTAACTAAAATACATAAAAATAACGACTCACCGTCAAATGGTCGACACAAAACACACAATAAAATCCTCCGGCCGCGTTAATTTGGCTTGAAACAGCGGGGTTCTCTACGGATTTATCCAAGTACCCAGCACAAACAGTAGCCACAGAATTAGCCCCCGAGTTCACCTCTGAACCGGAAGATGTCAAGATGGAATAGTCCATTTTTAGTAGGGGGATAAAGAAATCGACCGTTTTTTTATTGCGTATTTAATGATCGTTTTCATCGTAACTATAATTATTTTTATGTTAAATGTACATTAACAAGCATTAGCAATGTTAGGGATGTAGGTGACTGCACGGGGTGCGGCAGGGCCGGGGCCCCTGCTGAAATGGGACCCCCAGGCAACGGCATCATTTGCTACATGGTAGATCCGAGTCTGTTCTCAGCTCTGCCCCCCTCCCCTCACACCCTTTCCTCCTGCTCTCTGCTCTACGGTGGGGAAAAAGGTAAAACAAGCCAGCATAAGAGCTTGTAAATAAGTTTATTGGTTTTTACTGATAGATAATTAGTTATTAGCGGTACTGCATTTTAAATAAAAATAGCACAAATCCGCTTATGAATTATAAAAGTTAGTCAATTCACAAAAACGCTGACAAAAAGTTTAGGTCCACTGTAAGCGGATTAGCGCTTTAGCGCTACCTAGCGTTCATCTGCCCACCACTGGTAAATCGCTTTGGGGCCCGTCATACGGGGGCTGGAAAGCGCTATATAAATAAGCTCCATTTACCATTTACATTTAATGATTTTATTCCGTTTTTGTTCTGTTAAATTAACTGTGTTTATTTTAATAAAATTTTATGATTGATATTTTTAGAGCTGATTTTTTGTTTTTGTTTATTTAAGTTGAGCTAGCCCTGGTGTGTCACTGAGGAAAATCTGTTAAAAACTTGAACATGTCAGTGGTGAACTGGGAGCTTAGCCTTAGCATTATGCTTATTCCAAACCGTCACCCAGCTGCTCGGGGTCTGTTGGAGGACCTCTAACAAGAGCCAGTCTCAGTGGCTCAATGCTGCCTACGGGAACCTAGCTAGCCAATGGTTTTTCTACAGTGCTGAGCCGAGCTTCCAGTTCAGATAACCTCTCCTCCAAAGCTACCAAAAGACTACATTCATATATACATACATATACCATTACTGCTAAAGGAGGCAGAAGAATAACTAAACATCTGACACACAGAGCAAGTGAGAATAGAGGAAGCCAGGAGAGAACGAGAAGCCATGCAAATCTAACGCTAGCAAGAACTAGCAGGTCCCAAATGTGCTGATAAAAACCAGGTTTTAAAAGTCAAAGGTGTCTCAAGCACAATCCAATATTAGAAAACATCTGTATCGAGGGTGCTTGTGTACTAGAATGTAGAAAAGTGTAAAAGATAGATAAATCCAATAAAATAAGACTCCTCGAGCAAACAAATTACTCCAGCTACCAGCAGAGAAAACAAGAAGTGACACCATATGCCTTACTGTGAACGTCCTCATGTCCCGGGTTTTGCCAAGATGGCGGAGAGGAGGTAAACGCTATGTCGGAGTTTCTCCCAAACTTTGTTGAAAATGGAATCTTTAATGATTGTTGGTATTTTGTAGCAATGCCAAATAATCCCATGACGAAAAGAGAGTGATATTTTGAGCTGATTTTAATTGTTGTTTTATGTTGTATTTACTGTTACAGTAACGTGTTTTTGAGTGGCATTAGATTCTTTCTTTTTTTTCCTATTTTTATCTGTCAACTGTAAAGCACTTTGGTCAGCTTTTGTTGTCATTATGTGCTATACAGTATAGACATTGACATTCCTCCTTTTATTATACCTACTAAATCCACCAACACAAAAAAAGACAAAATGAAGGAGCTAAAGCAAGCTATTCACGATCAAGGATCTTCCATCGAAAAGTCTATGGGAAAGTCTTTGCTGAATCCTTAAACTCTGGTATAATTCGCCCCTCTACTTCTCCTGTTGGGGCAGGGTTTTTCTTCGTGGCTAAAAAAGACAAGACTCTACGCCCTTGCATAGATTATAGGGGATTAAATGAAATTACTGTCAAGAACAAATATCCATTACCACTGATAGACTCTATCCACGAACAATTACACTCAGCCAAAGTATTCTCAAAATTGGATCTCCGTAACGCCTACCACCTCGTTCGAATTAAGGAAGGTGATGAATGGAAGACGGCTTTCAAGACTCCCCTGGGCCACTTTGAATACCTAGTTATGCCTTTTGGTCTCTCCAATGCCCCAGCAGTATTCCAGACATTGGTCAATGACATTTTAAGAGATTTCTTGAATATTTTTGTGTTTGTGTACCTAGATGACATACTGATCTACTCCCAAGATGAAGAGCAACACATTCACCATGTCAGGACCGTTCTTCAACGATTATATGAGAATCAGCTTTATGTAAAAGCTGAGAAATGTGACTTTCATGTTCAATCAGTCTCCTTTTTGGGTTTTATTTTTGAAGGAGGACAGTATCGCACGGATCCCGACAAGATTAAGGCAGTGGTGGAATGGCCAACACCGGAGACACGTAAGCAGCTGCAGAGATTTCTGGGTTTTGCTAATTTTTACCGTAGGTTCATCAAGAACTACAGCAGGATCGCTGCCCCTCTTACCCAGCTGACTTCCACTCTGCGGACTTTTAAGTGGACTCAGGGGGCAGAAGAGGCTTTTGGTGAGCTTAAAAGACTTTTTTCATCTGCTCCTATTCTTTGCCACCCTGACCCTAAGAGACAATTTATTCTGGAGGTTGATGCCTCAGACACTGGTGTGGGAGCTGTCTTATCTCAAAGATCACCTATGGACAACAAAGTCCATCCCTGTGCGTTCTTTTCTCGACGCCTTTCTTCTGCAGAACAGAACTATGATGTTGGCAACCGCGAGCTTCTCGCAGTCAAGTTGGCTTTAGAGGAATGGCGACACTGGCTAGAGGGCACTGACGTACCATTTCTCATCTGGACCGACCACAAGAACCTCACCTATCTCCGAGAGGCCAGGAGATTGAACCCCAGACAGGCTAGGTGGTCACTGTTCTTTACGAGGTTTAATTTTGTGTTGACTTTCAGACCTGGCTCCAAGAACGTGAAACCTGATGCCCTGTCCCGACAATTTGCACCACCAGAGGAGACGGGCCTTGAACCAAACATCCTACCCTCATCTTGTGTGGTCGGTTCCTTGACCTGGTCCATCGACAAAGACATTCTTGAGGCTCAGAAGACCGAACCTGACCCGGGGACAGGCCCTGCCGGCACTATGTTTGTACCCTCCAGTGTCAAGGCTAAGGTACTCCACTGGCTCCACACTCACAAGTTTTCATGCCATCCAGGAGTGGCACGCATGTTGGCTCTTACGAAGAGGCACTTCTGGTGGCCTTCCATGAATGTCGACATAAAGGACTACATCTCTGCTTGCCCTACGTGTGCCAGGAGTAAAACTGGTAACCAGCCCCCAGCTGGGAAGCTACAGCCGCTTCCTACCCCTAGCCGTCCTTGGTCTCATATATCCCTCGACTTTGTCACTGGTTTGCCCCCTTCTGATGGACATACTGTTATTCTCACTGTCATTGACAGATTCTCCAAGGCAGCTCATTTCGTTCCACTACCCCAGCTTCCTTCAGCCTTGGAGACGGCCCAGCTGTTGGTTCAACAAGTTTTCAGGGTTCACGGCATCCCATCGGACATAGTTTCTGACAGGGGACCCCAATTCATTTCCCAGGTATGGAAAGGCTTTTGTAATTCCTTGGGGGCCTCTGTCAGCTTGACTTCTGGATACCACCCTCAGTCTAATGGTCAGGCTGAACGGGCCAACCAGGAATTGGAGGCTGCTCTCAGGTGTGTGGTGGAGGACAATCCGTCCTCTTGGAGTCAGCATCTCATATGGGTGGAGTATGCCCACAACACCCACACTTCTTCTGCCACTGGTTTGTCTCCATTTGAAGCCTCTCTGGGTTATGCTCCACCTTTGTTCCCTAGCCAGGAGACTGATATTGCAGTTCCTTCCGTGCAACATCATTTCAGGAGATGTCGTCGGGTCTGGCGCCAAACTAAGCTCGCTCTGCTACGCACGGCTGCTAAGAATAAGGAGATCGCAGACCGCCATCGCTCTTCTGCTCCCTCTTACAAGGTTGGCCAGAAGGTATGGTTGTCGACCCAGCACATTCAGCTCAAGGACACCCCACGGAAGTTGGCTCCCCGTTTCATCGGCCCTTTTCCTGTCACGCGTCTTATCAGCCCCACGGCTGTC
Organism: Garcialebias charrua; assembly: GCA_038048925.1. Taxonomy (NCBI): domain Eukaryota; kingdom Metazoa; phylum Chordata; class Actinopteri; order Cyprinodontiformes; family Rivulidae; genus Garcialebias; species Garcialebias charrua. Next base: position 43,554 of record JBBPBX010012263.1, on the reverse strand, counting down.
AGACTCCAGTTACCCGCTTCTATGCGTGTTCATCCCACCTTTCACGTGTCTCAACTCAAGCCTGTCGCAGAGAGCCCGTTGTGCCCTCCTGCCGACCTCCCTCCGCCCCCCCGTCTCATCGACAACCATCCTGCCTTCACGGTCCGCCGTATCCTGGACGTACGGCGCCGGGGACGGGGGTTTCAGTATTTGGTCGACTGGGAGGGTTACGGCCCTGAGGAACGCTCGTGGATTCCGAGGTCCTTCATCTTGGACCCCAGCCTGATCTCGACGTTTTTCCGGGCTCACCCGGAGAAGCGCTTCAGGTCGCCAGGGGGCGATTCTTGAGGGGGGGGTACTGTAGGAGTCCTGCTCTACACCCTGCCTCCCTCTCTCCTTCACACTCCTAATTGGCAGCAGCTGCTTCTAATCAACCAACACCCAGGAGGAGTATAAGAAGACCCAGGAACCACTCTACAGGCGCTGGGACATTGCCTACTAATGGTAGTAGTGTTCTAGCCAGTTTTATTGATATTAGTTGATTCTAAGATTGTGTTTTTTCTCTGCGTCTCTTCAGAGTTCTTGGATTCACCGTGTTCCTGCCCTGCCTGAGTTCCACATGAGCTTCAACTCCTCCTGCCTCTCAATAAGCTGCTGCCTGCCTTCCACCACTTGCCTTTTCAAATGCTTGGTCCTACCTTGGATTACTGGAGAATTGGATCACCACATCAGCACTCTGTTTAAGACTTCTCATCGTAAGGATTACTTCAGTACAACAACTATTCATTCAACAACAGTCCATTAAACATCCCCTCCTCTCCTCAGGTGTTCCTGCCCCCCTCATGGATGTCATTCTTTATTCACTGACTGTAAATAAACACTGTAAATTATTCTCTGAGTTCTGGTTTCTGTTCGATTCTGGTCTTTCATTCTGGGTACACCCGCAACCGTAACACATAAGTATCCTTGCACATCCTCAATACCTCCCTACGGATCCCTGGAGGGGACATGGGGGANCTGAGAAACTAAGTCAGGATCCTGAGAAACTAAGTCAGGATCCTGAGAAACTTTCCTGAGAAACTTTCTCAGGATCCTGACTTAGTTTCTCAGGATCCTGACTTAGTTTCTCAGGATCCTAAGAAACTTTCTCAGGATCCCGAGAAAGTTTCTCAGGATCCTGAGAAACTAAGTCGGGATCCCGAGAAAGTTTCTCAGGATCCTGAGAAACTAAGTCGGGATCCCAACTTAGTTTCTCAGGAATGTTTTCTTTTTTGACCAAGACCCCTTATGACGACTAATATAAATGGAAACAATGTTCCCTCGCCCGGACGCGGGTCACCGGGGCCCCACTCTGGAGCCAGGCCCGGAGGAGGGGCACGTTGGCGAGCGCCTGGTGGCCGGGCTTTCACCCATGGAGCTCGGCCGGGCACAGCCCGAAGAGGAGACGTGGGTCCCCCTTCCCATAGGCTCACCACCTGTGGGAGGGGCCAAAGGGGTCGGGTGCATTGTGGAATGGGTGGTGGCCGAGGGCGGGGACCCTGGCGGTCTGATCCTCGGCTACAGAAGCTGGCCATTGGGACATGGAATGTCACCTCTCTGGTGGGGAAGGAGCCTGAGCTAGTGTGTGAGGTTGAGAGGTTCCGGCTAGAAATAGTCGGACTCACCTCAACGCATGGCTCTGGCTCTGGAACCAGTTTCCTTGAGAGGGGTTGGACACTCTTCCACTCTGGAGTTGCCCCTGGTGAGAGGCGCCGAGCAGGAGTGGGCATACTTGTTGCCCCCCATCTTGGTGCCTGTACGTTGGGGTTCACCCCGGTGAACGAGAGGGTAGCCTCCCTTCGCTACGTGTGGGGGGACGGGCTCTGACTGTTGTTTGTGCCTATGCGCCGAACGGCAGCGCAGATTACCCACCCTTTTTGGAGTCCTTGGAGGGGGTATTGGAGGGTGCGCCTCCTGGGGACTCCCTTGTTCTGCTGGGGGACTTCAACGCTCACGTGGGCAATGACAGTGAGACCTGGAGGGGTGTGGTTGGGAGGAACGGCCCCCCTGATCTGAACCCGAGTGGTGTTCTGTTGTTGGACTTCTGTGCTCGTCATGGATTGTCCATAACGAACACCATGTTCAGGCATAAGGGTGTCCATATGTGCTCTTGGCACCAGGACACCCTAGGTCGTAGTTCAATGATCGACTTTGTTGTCGTCTCATCTGATCTGCGGCCGCATGTCCTGGACACTCGGGTGAAGAGAGGGGCGGAGCTGTCAACTGACCACTACCTGGTGGTGAGTTGGCTCCGATGGTGGGGGAGGATGCCGGTCAGACCTGGCAGACCCAAACGTATTGTGAGGGTCTGCTGGGAACGTCTGGCAGAGTCTCCCGTAAGACGGAGCTTTAACTCCCACCTCCGGGAGAGCTTTGAACACGTTCCGAGGGAGGCGGGGGACATTGAGCCCGAGTGGACCATGTTTCGCGCCTCTATTGTCGAGGCAGCTTATCGGAGTTGTGGCCGCAAGGTTGTTGGTGCCTGTCGTGGTGGCAACCCTCGAACCCGGTGGTGGACACCGGCGGTGAGGGATGCTGTCAAGCTGAAGAAGGAGTCCTATTGGGCCTTTTTGGCCTGTGGGACCCCGGAAGCAGCAGATAGGTACCGGCAGTCCAAGCGGCATGCGGCTCGGGTGGTTGCTGAGGCAAAAACTCGGGCGTGGGAGGAGTTCGGAGAGGCCATGGAGAATGACTTCCGTACGGCTTCGAGGCGATTCTGGTCCACCATCCGGCGTCTCAGGGGGGGAAAGCGGTACGCGACCAACACCATTTATGGTGGGGATGGCGTGCTGTTGACCTCAACTCGGGATGTTGTGAGTCGGTGGGCGGAGTACTTCGAAGACCTCCTCAATCCTACTGGCACGTCTTCCACTGAGGAAGCGGAGCCTGGGGACTTTGGGTCGGGCTCTCCAATCTCTGGTGCTGAGGTCGCCGAGGTGGTTAAAAAGCTCCGCGGTGGCAAGGCTCCGGGGGTGGATGAGATTCGTCCTGAGTTCCTTAGGGCTCTGGATGTTGTGGGGTTGTGTTGGCTTACGCGACTCTGCAATATCGCGTGGACATCGGGGGCAGTTCCCTTGGATTGGCAGACTGGGGTGGTGGTTCCCCTATTCAAAAAGGGGGACCGTAGGGTGTGTTCCAACTATAGAGGGATCACACTCTTAAGCCTCCCTGGTAAGGTCTATTCAGGGGTTCTGGAGAGGAGGGTCCGTCGGATAGTCGAACCTCGGATTCAGGAGGAGCAGTGTGGTTTTCGTCCTGGTCGTGGAACACTAGACCAGCTCTACACCCTCAACAGGGTCCTGGAGGGTGCGTGGGAGTTTGCCCAACCAGTTTACATGTGCTTTGTAGACTTGGAAAAGGCATTCGACCGCGTCCCTCGGGGGGTTCTGTGGCGGGTACTCCGGGAGTATGGGGTACCAGGCCCATTGATATGGGCTGTTAGGTCCCTGTACGACCGGTGTCAGAGCTTGGTCCGCATTGCCGGCAGTAAGTCAGGCTCGTTTCCGGTGAGAGTTGGACTCCGCCAAGGTTGCCCTTTGTCACCGATTCTGTTTATAACTTTTATGGACAGAATTTCTAGGCGCAGCCAAGGTGTTGAGAGGATCCGTTTTGGTGGCCTTAGAATCGCTTCTCTGTTTTTTGCAGATGATGTGGTCCTATTGGCTTCATCAGCTCGTGATCTACAGCTTTCGCTGGAGCGGTTTGCAGCTGAATGTGATGCGGCCGGGATGAGGATCAGTTCCTCCAAATCCGAGGCCATGGTCTTGAGCCGGAAAAGGGTAGCGTGCCCTCTCCGGGTCGGGGAGGAGGTCCTTACCCAAGTGGAGGAGTTTAAGTATCTCGGGATCTTGTTCACGAATGAGGGAAAACTGGAGCGTGAGATCGATAGGCGGATAGGTGCAGCGTCTGCAGTGAAGCGGGCGCTGTACCGGTCTGTCGTGGTGAAGAGAGAGCTGAGTCAAAAGGCAAAGCTCTCAATTTACCGATCGATCTACGTTCCCACCCTCATCTATGGTCATGAGCTTTGGGTTATGACCGAAAGAACAAGATCTCGGATACAAGCGGCTGAAATGAGTTTTCTCCGCAGGGTGGCTGGACTCTCCCTTAGAGATAGGGTGAGAAGCTCAGTCATCCGGGAGGGACTCGGAGTAGAGCCGCTGCTTCTCCACATCGAGAGGAGCCAGTTGAGGTGGCTCGGGCATCTGGTTAGGATGCCTCCTGGACGCCTCCCTGGTGAGGTGTTCCGGGCATGTCCCACCGGGAGGAGACCCAGAGGAAGACCCAGGATACGCTGGAGGGACTATGTTTCTCGGCTGGCCTGGGAACGCCTTGGGATTCCCCCAGAGGAGCTGCTCCAAGTGGCTGGGGAGAGGGAAGTCTGGGCCTCCCTACTTAGGCTGCTACCCCCGCGACCCGACCCCGGATAAGCGGAAGAAAATGGATGGATGGATGGATGGTTTTCTTTTTTCTCTCCCCATGTCCCTTTGGGGGCTCCGTACATAAAAACATAGCCACAAGACAAACAGAGATTTTTCTTTAACGTTTAAAAATTACAGAACCTGTCTCAACAGGTTTAATAACATTGAGTCTGTCTCTTAAAAGAACGCGGTTCTAGTGAGTATCACGTACAGGCTAAAACTCTTTGCGAAAGTTGCTTCTGGTCCGATTTTGTTAGATGCTACTCGCAAGCTAACGGTTAAGCTAAAGGCTAAGCTAGCGGGCGTCAACAGCGCCTCTATAGCGGCCACGAAGAGTAATTACAGTCACTTTGTGATAAAAACAAGCAGAACATTTACACAGAATAGATGATGAAACCTCTGCATTTAATGTAAAACAACATATTTTAAAGTTATTCTGTGCACTCCAGTTTATTTTAAAAAAACGTTTAAAATAACAAACAAGAAGCATCTTTTGACTTTGTTTTCACAAAAATCAAAACAAAGATGGCAGAACAGATTTGAACATGTCACAGGACAACAAAATTGATAAAAATCACAGATTTTTATTTAAAGTGTAGCAGGATGACCTGCGGTCATTGAATGCACCACACATGCAGAGATGTGATTGGTGGGTCTGGGGCTGTTTCCGCTATAAAAAGGGGTAGTCCTCAGTGATTGACACACGTCATCCGTGCTGGCTGTGTCGCGCTAGCGTTGCGCTAGCGTTGAGGTGCAGGGTCGCGATGATCCATTGTTCTCGCGACATGTCTGAGTTTCCTGTTTCCCTCTCCTGTTGAGGTGAAACACGGTAAGTAGTGAAGTGCCAGTTTTTCTGTTTTACACATTCAGATTTTAATTAATATTTATGTTTGGTAGCTGCTGCTGTTTGTCCTTGGCGTCCATCTTCCTGCTGTTTGTCCTCTGGTGTTCGTTTACCTGCTGTCCCGACTGGTTTCCATCCTCCATTTGAGTCGTCCATCAACTGGTCCTGTCGCCGTGTTGGTGCCCGCTGTCTGGACGGCGTGCGTCCTGCGGGCTGAGCTGAGCCGATCGATGCCCAGCTCGGACTAAACGAAACGTATAGGTGTCTGCTTGAGTGACGTCTCTGCTGGTACGACGGATCCTACCAGGGTGGACTTTGGGCTACTGCTGCTTGACTGATTGAGCATCTCTCAGGCGGTGACATTAACTCTGGTGTATGATTTTGTGTGTGAGATTGTCCTGTTTTTAGAGTATTGCACTTTTATTGTTTATTTGAGCTTTAACTACCTTTTTAAACTGTAAATATTTTAAATTTAGGATTTTAGCCTTTTTAAACTGTAAATATTTTAAATTTAGGATTTTATTTAATTAAACAATTGTGCAGTTTAATTGGTGCCAGTGTGTGAATCTGTCCAAGCCTCCTCTGCAAATGGGTCTATGTGCCTAAGGGTAACTTTTAGTAAAGTTTTTAACCAAATTTGCTTTCTTTTATTAAAATAGATTATTTTTTCTTTTTTAAACTAAAGTTCCCTATTTTTATCCTTACCCGTCCGGCTACAAAAGTAACATCTTTAATATGCTGAGCACACAGTGCACGCGATGATTTGGAAGACGTCAAAGTCAAACAATTTAAATCCAGAAGATTTGACCATTGCGTGAATTTATTAAGGAACAGTTAAGTTCTTGGAACCCTTGTGCTATAAAGTCAGATAAGAATTTTTTTTTTTTTAAGGTAAAGGTTTTTTTTTTCATGATGTTAAATTCCTTTTTGTTCTAACAGCTTTCTGCACAACGAACTGACCCTCGCCGAAAATAAGATTCACCTGACTTTGAATTTCAGTGATAAAAGGTATTGCAAATTTTGTCCCCAAAAGCTTTGGAACATACAGATGTTTGTGCTCCAAATAAATTATAAAAGTAATAATTTTTCTGGTTTGCAGGAAGGAGATGACGACCAGTTTGGAGAAGTACGAGATGAACACTCAGATGAAGACAGTGAAGGAGAGGAAGCATGTGTGACCACTACACAGCCAATGTAAGTGTACCCTGATGCATGATCAATAATCCAGGTAGAAAAATGTAAAAAAGCACAGAAGATCAACATCATCAGGTCAGGACTCTGCAGTCTACACTCATCTCCAGGCCAGCGGTCACTCTTTCAGGGATGAAGATGTTCACATCCTTGATAGAGAGGAACGATGGTTTGAGAGAGGAGTAAAGGAGGCCATCTTTGTGAAAAGAAACCGCCCATCATTAAACAGGGGTGGAGGCCTCCGGGTTCAACTGTCCCCCTCTTATAATGCTGTTATTGCTAGTATCACTCAGCCTTCTGTGAATAGCAAACAACCATCAGGGTGCTAACTAGGGCTGAACGATTTTGGAAAATAATCTAATTGCGATTTTTTTTTCTATTAATTGCGATTGCGATTTAAAATGCAATTATTTTTTTTTATACCTTCTCAAGTATTTTTCAACAAACAGAAGCAATTAATCAATCTGTTTAATAATAAACAATGTCAGATTTATTTAAAGCAGAGATTACAATTAAACAAACAAATCTATGCCTTTTCTTTTCACCATTTCTATTTTTTCTTGTTTCATAAACATAATAGTAAACAAGTTAAGTGAACTTCCTAACTACTGTCTGAACTTCACATGACAGTTAATAAATGTAAAAAAATTAGATATAAATGTTTTTAAACTTACTGCTTTCCAGCCAGTAACATCATAAAAAATAAAGTCAGAGAGTCAGAGAGTCTTTATTGTCATTTGCACCGCATGTGGTACATGTGATGAAAACGAGATTATGTACACAGGGTCCCAGTTACATCCAACAACAAATGCAAGAGTAAAACAGTAATAACATCTAGGATTAACTAAGAAAAACATCAACTAGTAATACACTAAGCCCTAATGTAGTAGAAAAACATCATTATAAACAGCAGCACTATTATTATAAAGTGCAAAAAACAGAATCTGCTTTAACCAACCTGTTTTGGGAATTCAAACTCAGTGAACACAAAATAAATAAACTAGTATCTGTTCTTATTAAATGTTTTAGATGTAAAAAAAAAAGAACAACTCTTGGAACAATAATATATACATTAGTCAGTCTTAACAGCAGGATGCAGAGCCTTGTGAACAGACTCCAACACCTCCATATCCTGCCAGGTTGGGATAAGGGAGCGTGCATAACAGTCACCTGACAGCACCTGAAATGGCTTTGAGCTGCTCTAGCACCCTGGCAATCATTTCCTTGGATCCCCATCTTGTTGGACATTCAGTGATGAGGCTGTGTCCAGGAAGATTGAGCTTCCTCTTCAGTCAAAAAGCCGTTCAGTTCAAGAAACCTCTGTTGTTGGGCTGTGAGGTGTTTTTTGTCAATTTACATACAGTTGTTGTGTCTTCTGTCAGAGACTTCAAGGGAACTCCCTACTGTTAAGGTGTGATCTGTCAATTTACATGTACAGTATGTGTTACCTCAGCTTACAATTTACATATGTTGGTGCGTGACTCCTGTTATAAATCCACACGCACACACAGTCTGGTTCATTGAATTGATAAAGCTTCTCGGACGAGAAGCGAAACGTCTTCTGTTACAAATAAAGTCCAGTTGATCTTGAATTGAACGGCTTTTTGATTTATCATGTCCTGGACGACTGAGAATCTTCACCAGCATATCCCTCTTCAGTCATTGCTGCCTTCTTCTTTCAACTGTGGGAGAAACACTCTGTCATGTCCTGTAACACAAAATAAAATAAAATAAATACACACATTCACATCCTCCACTCTCACACGTGCAAAAATTGAGGACCAGAAAAATCTTCTCACTTTGTTAGTTAAAAACAATGTATAGGTTTTAGCTTTTCCCAGTTTGTCAACGTTAAGTGAATGCAAAACGTGATGACTAAATAGCTTCACATTAGTGAACATAATAATTAACATTTTTATTTAAAACGGACAATAAGGATAGTATTATAGTCGTGACATCACGACCAGGTTTGGTTATACACGTAATGAGAAAATGCATCAACTCATCTAAATAGCTATGCTAAAGCTAAGATAACACCACCACCACCACTAGTTTTTAAAAAATCAGCTTGCACGAAACGTGTGTTTTACTGGTTCTGTATTAATTCATATCACTAATGACAAAATGTTTTTTTTTTTTTTAAATCAGATAATGAATGCGCTTTTTCACGCAGAACGTTAGCTTGCTGAGCTAGCTGCTAACAGGGCACCATCAAAAACAGGCCCGGTCACATGACCAGCTCGCGCTCTGTTTATCTACCGCTGTTTCGGTGTTTCAGCCTGTAAGCTCAGATACACGTTTACATGGACTAACTTACCTGAATTTATAACTTTTATGACTTCTGTCGAGCCTGAAGCCATTGTGTTAGAGCGCACGGTGTCCCCCTCCCTGCCTGCTCGGTTTTGCTCTGCTCCGCTCGGCTCGGCTCACTCCCAAGTCACGTGACCAGTCAAATCGCAGCCCTTGCGATTCGAGAATCGCGTTTTAACATATTGCGAGATAATTGCAAATGCGATTAATCGTCCAGCCCTAGTGCTAACGATCCATCGTTAGGTTGATGGTCCTCCTTGATCATGTGAGCAGCTGGTTTCAGCGGTCATCAGCAAACTGGTTGATCCAATGTGAGAGGGTGCTATTTATAAGACTGAGCTGAATACAGCAGCTCAGACTGAGGAAGTCTTTCGGATGAAAGACGAAACGTTTCTACATTTTGTTTTTATTTTTTGAATGTCCAGAGGACCAGACTTAGCTTTTTTAGATTTTTCTACCTGGATTATTGAGCATGCATCAGGGTACTTTTTAAATCCAACAGATTTGACCATTACGTGCATTTATTAAGGAACGGTTAAGCTCAGGAACCCTTGTGCTATAAAGTCAGATAAGATTTTTTTTAAAGGTAAAGGTTTTTTTCTTCATGATGTTAAATTCCTTTTTGTTCTAATGGCTTTCTGCACAACGAACTGACCCTCGCCAAAAATAAGATTCATCTGACTTTGAATTTCAGTGATAAAAGTTATTGCAAATTTTGTCCCCAAAAGCTTTGGAACAGACAGATGTTTGTGCTCCAAATAAATTATAAAAGTAATCATTTTTCTGGTTTGCAGGAAGGAGATGAAGACCAGTTTGGAGAAGTACGAGATGAACACTCAGATGAAGACGGTGAAGGAGAGGAAGCATGTGTGACCACTACACAGCCAATGTAAGTGTAGTGTTCTTGTCATTAGTCAGTACTTCAGCCTTTTTATTCAGATTTTTTTTTATTGTTAATTAATTCCTGTTTATGTAGTTTGGTGGAACAGGTGATGTGATGACTGTGAAGAAAAAAGATTTACATCCTCGAGACATCGATGCCTTTTGGCTCCAGCGTCAGTTCAGTCGTTTCTAACACTTTGAGATTTTTGTTAATGAAAAGTGCGTTATAAATTAAATTCATTCTTATTCTTATTATTCTATGACGATGCCATTGTCTCTCAAAAGAAAGCTGATGAAGTCTTAGAAATCCTCAAGGTTTGTCTGTCGACATTTGTTGATAGTTGACTTGTGCCCACACACACACAGATCTTTTGGACACCCTTTTTCTCCTGTTTTACAGACTGCCAGTGATGACAGAGAATGTGAGAACCAGCTGTTGTTGGGCGTCAACACATTCGATTTCATTAAAATCCTCAGTCAGCACCGTCGCATGAGTAAGTCAAGTCTGGCTGGATGAAAGTTTGCCACAACAATCTGCCATATTGTTTTTATTTTGAAATTGTTTATGTCTTTTCACACACATACACATAGTTCAGTATTGTACCATGCTGGCGAGCACTCAGAGTGAAGCATACAATGAACGTATCATAGGGAAAATGGAGTCGGATCAGGAGCTGTCAAAGATTCTCTACCAGCTTCAGGAGACAGAGAAGGAGGACATAATTCGGGTAAGAATTCCTGTTTGTGAAGTTATGCCATAAAACCATTTGTCTGTGTGGACCATCACAGCTCGGTTTTGTTTTCTAGGAAGAACAATCTCGCAGGGAGAGGGTGAGGAAGTCTCGCGTTGATGATTTGGAAGCAATGGACGTTAGCCATGGAGAGGTAAATACTGTCACATTTTCTATAGAGACTTACGAGAAGGTCCTCGCTGCAGCTTGCAGCACGGACCGGTGTCAGTCCCGGAAGTGGTTATTGCACTCCGGAAATGAAGGGGGCGCTAGTGGCGTTATTAAGGGGGCACTAGTGGCGCTATTAAAACACGTAACAACAACAAAATGAATGGAAATTAATATTTTAAAGGCACTAGTGGTGCTATTACAATTTTTTTTAATGGAAATTAATATTTTAAAGACAAATGTACATTAGGAACACTATCCATCCATTAATGATCATACACGCACGCTTATCCCTATTACAATTTTTTTAAATGGAAATTAATATTTTAAAGACAAATGTACATTACATTAGGAACACATTTATCCATCCATTAATTATCATACATGCACGCTTATCCCTATTATTAATTTTTTAATGGAAATTAATATTTTAAAGACAAATGTATTACATTAGGAACACTATCCATCCATTAATTATCATACACACACACTTATCCCTATACTGTAGTGGGTTTACCAGGGCTGCATTCCAAAAACTATAATATGCTTGGTTGCAGGTGAGCTCAAATATTATCGTTGTTTACCATAATGTGTCATTGGAAACTTCATAAACTGCGCTCAAATATCCAAGGTTTTTTAAATACTAGTGATCATGAAAACAGCACCCCCTTCATTTCCGGAATGCAATAGCATCACTTCCGGGACTGACAATGGTCCGTCTGCAGGCTGTAGCGATCATGAAAACAGTGCCCCCTTCATTTCCGGAATGCAATAGCACCACTTCCGGGACTGACACTGGTCCGTGCTGCAGTCTGAAGCGAGGTGTACTTGATACACTTGATGTAAATGTGCCAGACTATTAAAGCTGTCGTGTTCTCCTACAGTCAGTGGTGCCTCGACAGCTTCTGGACCTTGAAGACTTGACCTTCACTCAAGGTAGCCATTTCATGGCCAACAAATGTTGCCAGCTCCCAGATGGCTCTTTTCGTAAGCAGCGCAAAGGTTATGAAGAGGTTCATGTACCTGCCCTGAAGCCTACACCCTTTGTTGACAATAAGGTTTGTTGATATTATCACTCGGTATACATACTACATACATACAATCATACATACATACTACATACATACTACATACCAGTACATGCTACATACATACATACATGTTCCCTCCTTACATACATACTACATACATGCTACATACATACAACATACATACATATATCATACATTCATTCATACATACATACAACATTCAAACATACAAACATACATACAACATACATACTACATACATACATACATAGTACATGCATACGTACTACATACATACATACTATATACAACATACATAATACATAATACATACATACTACATACATACATACTACATGCATATGTACTACATACATACATAATACATATAACATACATAATACATACATATATAGTACATGCATACATACTACATATATACATACTACACACATATAGAATACATACATACATAATACATCATACATACATACAACATATATACACACATACAGAATACATATATATACACTACATACAACATACATAATACATACATACATGCTACATACTACATGCATACATACTACATACATGTTACATACATACATGCTCCCTCCTTACATACTACATACATGCTACATACATACATCATACATACTACATACATACATACATCATGCATACAACATGCATACATACATACATACATACAACATACATACATAGTACATGCATACGTACTACATACATTCATATTACATACATACAGAATACTTACATACATGTTACATACATAACACATATATACAGTGCTTTAAAGAAATTTCTTCAAATGAACATTCACTTGGCCTAAGGATGAGCTGCTTAGATTTTAGTGGTCAAGGTTAGGATCACATAACCAATCATTCTGCTCTCTTTATATTCCAGGACATTGAATCCAGAGAGGCTGAGGCAGACATTGCGGAGAAGACCATGGGCATCTACACTGTCCGAGCAGAGGGTCGTGGTCCTGATGGTCCAGGTAATGGACGCTTTGCTGATGTTGGTGTTGTGCATGCTACATACATACATGCATGCTACATACATACGTACTACATACATTCATACTACATACATACAGAATACATACATACATGTTACATACATAACACATATATACAGTGCTTTAAAGAAATTTCTTCAAATGAACATTCACTTGGCCTAAGGATGAGCTGCTTAGATTTTAGTGGTCAAGGTTAGGATCACATAACCAATCATTCTGTTCTCTTTATATTCCAGGACATTGAATCCAGAGAGGCTGAGGCAGACATTGCGGAGAAGACCATGGGCATCTACACTGTCCGAGCAGAGGGTCGTGGTCCTGATGGTCCAGGTAATGGACGCTTTGCTGATGTTGGAGTTGTGCTGGAAGGTGTGGAAGTCCTCCATAACCTACAGAGTGTCAGCCATGCGTGCGTGATGCTTTATGGACTGATCTATGCACTCAACTTGAGCTATCCGAAAAGCCTGACCCGTACATTCGAGGTGTACCAGAAAATCCTGATGAACCTGGACTCAGCCAAGCTGTCACCAAAAGTACAGGGACTGAAACTCAAATTGCCCCAGTGATTTGGCTGGCAATAATGCACATAAAAGTTATGAACAGAATCTGTGACAAAGGGCAACCTTGGCGGAGTCCAACTCTCACTGGAAACGAGCCTGACTTACTGCCGGCAATGCGGACCAAGCTCTGACACCGGTCGTACAGGGACCTAACAGCCCATATCAATGGGCCTGGTACCCCATACTCCCGGAGTACCCCCCACAGAACCCCCCGAGGGACGCGGTCGAATGCCTTTTCCAAGTCCACAAAGCACATGTAAACTGGTTGGGCAAACTCCCACGCGCCCTCCAGGACCCTGCTGAGGGTGTAGAGCTGGTCCAGTGTTCCACGACCAGCACGAAAACCACACTGCTCCTCCTGAATCCGAGGTTCGACTATCCGACGGACCCTCCTCTCCAGAACCCCTGAATAGACCTTACCAGGGAGGCTTAAGAGTGTGATCCCCCTATAGTTGGAACACACCCTACGGTCCCCCTTTTTGAATAGGGGAACCACCACCCCAGTCTGCCAATCCAAGGGAACTGCCCCCGATGTCCACGCGATATTGCAGAGTCGCGTAAGCCAACACAACCCCACAACATCCAGAGCCCTAAGGAACTCAGGGCGAATCTCATCCACCCCTGGAGCCCTGCCACCGCGGAGCTTTTTAACCACCTCGGTGACCTCAGCTCCAGAGATTGGAGAGCCCGACCCAAAGTCCCCAGGCTCCGCTTCCTCAGTGGAAGACGTGCCAGTAGGATTGAGGAGGTCTTCGAAGTATTCCGCCCACCGACTCACAACATCCCGAGTTGAGGTCAACAGCACGCCATCCCCACCATAAATGGTGTTGGTCGCGTACCGCTTTCCCCCCCTGAGACGCCGGATGGTGGACCAGAATCGCCTCGAAGCCGTACGGAAGTCATTCTCCATGGCCTCTCCGAACTCCTCCCACGCCCGAGTTTTTGCCTCAGCAACCACCCGAGCCGCATGCCGCTTGGACTGTCGGTACCTATCTGCTGCTTCCGGGGTCCCACAGGCCAAAAAGGCCCAATAGGACTCCTTCTTCAGCTTGACAGCATCCCTCACCGCCGGTGTCCACCACCGGGTTCGAGGGTTGCCACCACGACAGGCACCAACAACCTTGCGGCCACAACTCTGATAAGCTGCCTCGACAATAGAGGCGCGGAACATGGCCCACTCGGACTCAATGTCCCCCGCCTCCCTCGGAACGTGTTCAAAGCTCTCCCGGAGGTGGGAGTTAAAGCTCCGTCTTACGGGAGACTCTGCCAGACGTTCCCAGCAGACCCTCACAATACGTTTGGGTCTGCCAGGTCTGACCGGCATCCTCCCCCACCATCGGAGCCAACTCACCACCAGGTAGTGGTCAGTTGACAGCTCCGCCCCTCTCTTCACCCGAGTGTCCAGGACATGCGGCCGCAGATCAGATGAGACGACAACAAAGTCGATCATCGAACTGCGACCTAGGGTGTCCTGGTGCCAAGAGCACATATGGACACCCTTATGCCTGAACATGGTGTTCGTTATGGACAATCCATGACGAGCACAGAAGTCCAACAACAAAACACCACTCGGGTTCAGATCAGGGGGGCCGATCAGGGGGGCCATTCCTCCCAACCACACCCCTCCAGGTCTCACTGTCACTGCATGTATTGTATGTGTAATATTTTGTGTTTATAATATAGGGCAGCCGTGACGTAGTGGTAATGGCAGTTGTCTCTCGATCGGAAGGTTGGCGGTTCGAATCCCGGTTCCCCACATCATGTGTCGTTGTGTCCTTGGGCAAGACACTTAACCCTGAGTTGCTCCCGGTAGGATTGGAAAGCGCCTTGCATGGCAGTCTGCCGCTACCGGTGTATGAATGTGTGTATGAATGGGTGGATGGTTGGTATTGTAAGGCGCTTTGGGGCCCCTTATTGGGGGCTGGAAAGCGCTATATAAATAAGCTCCATTTACCATCCATTTACCATATTATAATCCAACTGATTACATAAAATATATAAAATTATGTATACAGTAAGTTCATGTATTTTAGTATTTGAGAAACCAGCTGAAGACAAATTCCTTGTTGTTGTTTTTTCTCTATTGGACAATAAACACGATTCTGATTCAGACTCTGGAATGCAAAATGAGTTTCCATAAACTTAAGTTTAACTTGCAAAAACAATTTCACATACTCCGCTTTCTGGAAT
>JBBPBX010012263.1:17788-28118 GCA_038048925.1 Garcialebias charrua | reverse complement strand
GCAAATTGTCACAGACAAAAGAACACTGACTTCTTCTTCTGGAATGCAGCCACAGACTGCTCAAAAGCCTGTTTTGCAGCTCAGTTTCCCACAGATAGAAATTCACCATAGCCTGCCATGTGAACAGAAACCTGGATAATTTCCAGTTCAAAGTGGTGTTCCCAAAGTAGCAGCTAGCATTCTTTTGTTTGAGCTGATTTGAATTCATGGGGGGTATTTTCACTAAAACTCTGAGTTAACCTTTAGGAAAACTTTGTGTTTCCCACTCCAGAGTCAGAATCAGAGTCATATTAATTCACAACAGGAGTTATAAAAACACACCTCCTGCTGGTGTCGTCTCTCAAGTACTACAACACCATCAGTACTTCTTTTCCCATGTTGCACAATATACAGTCAGTGTGAGTTGACAAACTGCATGTTGTCTCCTTTAGTCAGGGATAGTGTAGATGGAGAAAGATGTAAAAGCGAGTACAGTACAAGTCAGATCAGAATACTGTAGTTAGGGTTTGAGGAATAAACTGTTCTTTATCCTGTTCATCTAAAAAAGCTAAGTCTGGTCCTTTGGATATTCAAAAAATAAAAAAAACAAAGCTTTGTTTTGTTTTATTTTTTGAATGTCCAGAGGATCAGACTTAGCTTTTTTTTAGATTTTTCTACCTGGATTATTGAGCATGCATCAGGGTATTTATCCTGTTCAGTTTTTCTGTCTTTTTTGAATAATTGGGATGCTTTCTGACTTTTGTTATTTTAGTATTCTGATTAGAGTGTTTTCATTTCAGTTTTCCTCTCCTCAGTTTCCAGCTCCTGCCCCGCTCAAACTTGTTGATCTTCGTTTTCTCTCCCAAGGTGTTTGCCATTCTCCGTCATTTGTGTTCTCTTTATGATCTCTGTGTCTTATAGTCCTTTTAGTATATTTCTCAGTTTAGTTCTAATTGTCTTCTGCTCTATGTAATCTGTCCGTGTTTGGTAACAGGGCAGGAGGTTGAGGAGCATTAGTGTAGAACCACTAGACTGAGAAACAGCTTCTACCCTGAGTCCGTTAGACACTTGAATCCCATCCATCTATCCATCCATCCATCCATCCATCCGTCGATCCGTCGATCCGTCCACCCATTATGGTTTACCCACTTCTTCCATTTTGCGTCACGGGGGTCGCTGGTGCCCATGTCCAGCAATCACTGTGTGAGGGGCCAAGTACACCCTGGACAGGTCTCTAGTCCATCACAGGGATGCATAAACCGTGTTTCCATCCATTTTGATTTCGAATTTTGAGCTAATTTTTGAAATCTTGCAAATATGTAAATACAAATTAATGCGAAGCAGAAGTGTTTCCATCTACTGGCTTGTAGCGCATCTTCCAAGCCACGCACAGCGTCATTACGTCAGACATCAGCGTCATTACGTCAGACGTCAGTGTCATTACGTCAGACGTCAGCACTGCGCATGTCTACAGTAAACAGGAAGTAGCGGTTGAAAACAGAACCCGGCCACACATCTCGTCAAAATGGAGAGAATATTTCAGGTACGTGTTGCTATCGGGCAAGTTGTATTTATTCTGTCATGCCAACTAGTTTTAGCGATGTTACATGTTGTCCGGAGCGGAAACAGCTGAACGTCACGTGACGTGAATGTTCGCTACGGCAGAACTGAGTCGGAAAATCTGTTTCCATCTGTCGTTTTGCGCATCTGCTCATTTTCGAAGATCCCAAAAACCACCTCAAGCGAGCGTATAAACTTTTTGGCGAATTTGAGGAAGTAAATTCGGATTTTGCCGTTTCCATTAAGCTTTTCTGCTGCGATACTTCAAAATGCGCAGCTAGAAACCTTGATGGAAACACGGCTTCTGTCTCTCTCTGTCTCTCTCTCTCTCTCTCTCTCTCTCTCTGTCTCTCTCTCTTTCTCTCTCTCTCTCTCTGTCTCTCTCTCTCTCTCTGTCTCTCTCTCTCTCTCTCTCTCTCTCTCTCTCTCTCTCTCTCTATCTGGGGATGCGTTCGGCCCGATGCTGTAAAGTTCTGATGACAGAAAGTTTGTGTTCAAGTGGATGGTGAGAGTCAAACAGGAGATACTGGTCTGTGTGGGTTGGTTTTCTGTAAACTTCAATGTTAAGACTGTCTTCTCCCTCCATGTGGACCAAACAGTCCAAAAATGGCAGCTTGTTATCGTTTGCATCTTCTCTGGTGAACTTGATGTTGTTGTCGATCAAGTTAATGTGTCTGGTGAACGCTTCCACTTCCTTGGTTTTTGAATGCTTGTTCTGATTTTATCATGTCCTGGATGACTGAGAATCTTCACCAGCACTAGTAGTACAAAAACAATATGCCGAACGGCAGCACAAACATGTGTCTTTGAGCAGATAGTTAATGCCTGTAGTAGTTTTGTAATTTTTATTAATTATAAAAATTACAAAACGTTAAAACTTTACAAGGCTACAAAAAAATCCTAATAATTTAGATAATCGCTGTGAATAAATCATATCATGCTGCTGGTTTATTACATGCTGCTGTGCTCATTCATTGGGCAGCACGGTGGCACAACTGGTAGAGCTGCTGCCTCTCAGCGAGAAGGTTGCCGGTTCAAATCCCGGTCCGGGGCCTTTCTGGGTGGAGTTTGCATGTTCTCCCTGTGCATGCGTGGGTTTCCTCCGGGTACTCCGGTTTCCTCCCACAGACCAAAAAACATGCTTGTTAGGCTGATTGGTGACTCTAAATTGACCCTAGGTGTGAGTGTGAGAGTGGATGGTTGTTTGGTGTGAGTGAGACAGGTCCCTCTTGTAAATGAGTCCCCGTGACTCAACGAGGCTAGCCTGTATAAATAAAGGTTGAATGAATTCATACTCATCTGCTCACACAGCCTCATGTTCGTCCTGTTGTTCAGCATATTGTTTTTGTACTACTAGTGCTTAGTGAGGCCATGGTCTTGAGCCGGAAAAGGGTAGAGTGCCCTCTCCGGATCGGGGAGGAGCTCCTGCCCCAAGTGGAGGAGTTTAAGTATCTCGGGGTCTTGTTCACGAATGAGGGAAAACTGGAGCGTGAGATCGATAGGCGGATAGGTGCAGCATCCGCAGTGAAGCGGGCGCTGTACCGGTCTGTCGTGGTGAAGAGAGAGCTGAGTCAAAAGGCAAAGCTCTCAATTTACCGATCGATCTACGTTCCCACCCTCATCTATGGTCATGAGCTTTGGGTTGTGACCGAAAGAACGAGATCTCGGATACAAGCGGCTGAAATGAGTTTTCTCCGCAGGGTGTCTGGACTCTCCCTTAGAGATAGGGTGAGAAGCTCAGTCATCCGGGAGGGACTCAGAGTAGAGCCGCTGCTTCTCCACATCGAGAGGAGCCAGTTGAGGTGGCTCGGGCATCTGGTTAGGATGCCTCCTGGACGCTTCCCTGGTAGGGATGGGAACCGAGAACCGGTTCTGTTAGAGAACCGGTTCTTAAAAGTCCAATTCCATGGAATTGTAGGATGCTTGTCTTAACGATTCAGCTTATCGGTTCTGCAGACTCCTGGTGGTGACGTATTTAAGCGCTGACATCACAGACATGCGCCGCGCCCGAGTGGTGGTGGCGTGGTGGTGTCTAAAAAAATAAATATTTCTTAGCTGACTTCATAGCAGACGTCCTTCTGAGCTTAACGAAATGTTCAAATCAGCTGGATTTAAAAAAAAAAAGTTCGCGGAATTTTAGGCAGGCGCCAGGCGGGTCAAACCGGACGCTTTCTTTCTTTAAATTTAGCTAAATAAA
The DNA here is from genome assembly GCA_038048925.1 of Garcialebias charrua. Lineage (NCBI taxonomy): Eukaryota > Metazoa > Chordata > Actinopteri > Cyprinodontiformes > Rivulidae > Garcialebias > Garcialebias charrua. The sequence continues at coordinate 24,382 of JBBPBX010012263.1, read as the reverse complement.
CGCTTAAAAAATATATTTCTTAGCTGACTTAATAGTAGACGTACTCTTGAGTTTAACGAAATGTTCAAATAAGCTGGATTTTTAAAAAAAAGTTCGCTGATTTTTATGCAGGCGCCAGGCGGGTCAAACCGGACGCTTTGTTTCTTTAAATTTAGCTAAATAAACGCTTAAAAATATATTTCTTACCTCACTATAGCAGACGGGCTCCTGAGCTGAACCAAATGTGAAATCAGCTGGATTTAAAAAGTCTTTTTTCGTACACAGCAAGTAGAAACTTCTGGAAGTGGCCCCTCTTCCTCTTCACTCTCTGAGTCCTCTGCTGGCTGCTGCCTACAGCGCCTCTAAAGCGGCCGAAACTGGTACTGCACCATTTTCGCCAAAAATGAAAAACGAAGAATCAGAGCGAAAAATGGGTCTAAAAATATGGGAAAAAATCCATAAATAAATTCTTTATGAACACAAATGGTTTACTATATTTTATTACCCAAATGAGAATTGATAACAGAATTGATAAGGAATCGAATCGATAAATGACATCGATAAAGGCATCGATATTGATAATTTCTTATCAATTCCCATCCCTATTCCCTGGTGAGGTGTTCCGGGCATGTCCCACCGGGAGGAGACCCAGAGGAAGACCCAGGACACGCTGGAGGGACTATGTTTCTCGGCTGGCCTGGGAACGCCTTGGGATTCCCCAAGAGGAGCTGCTTCAAGTGGCTGGGGAGAGGGAATTCTGGGCCTCCCTACTTAGGCTGCTACCCACGCGACCCGACCTCGGATAAGCGGACGAAAATGGATGGATGGATGGATAGTGCTTAGTGTGGTTTTAGTTTTCATTTTTCTTAGTTCATATAGATCTAATTACTGTTTTTCTTTTGCATTTTATACTTTTGTTGGATGTAACTGGGACCCTGTGTACTGGGTTGCCAGCTCAGAAAAATTATTATCACAACTATCAAAAAATAAATAAAGGGCACGTCATGGCAGGGCATGCCGACCCCATTACTTTCACCCCTACCAGTGTGATGATTCACTCCTCCCTCCCCCTCTACTTTTCTCACTCTGAAATGCACCTGGATTTAATTGGATGCATGGTTTTGAATGATAAAAATATGCATAGAACGTTAACTATTACACAATTTAACAATTTATTTTGAGTGCAAGTAAAATTACTAGGGTAAAATATTTCTAAAAATAATTTATATTTCTTAAACATTCTTTGGTCTGCTTATCTTAAAACAGTATTAACAGAAAACAATAAGAACATTTGTGTAATAATGCATTTAGTGTAAACATAAAGTTTGTAGGAAATTTGTAAACAAACACATTGTGCCTCAAAAGCTATGAGTTTCCATGAATAGCAAAAAAAGAACTTGTGAACTAAAAAGGACAATGATCCATCATGTGAAGTCAACCTGTTTCTTCCATTTGTATTTGTGTAGAGCTTGTGCTGCAGTAAGGAGTGGTTTGTTTTTCAGAGCCTAAGAGTAAAACTCTGAGCAAGACATTTCATCATTTAGATTGACAATGAGCTCATTTCTAATTAGTTCAGAAGAACATTTGTTTCGCACATCAGTCCACTTATTTTTCATGAGAGAAATCATTTCCACAAATCCAGTGTAAGATGGGATGAAGACAAAGGATACAACAGCTGGATGTTGGGGAGGTCAGCTGCTTGAAGACTTGATCCACCTCTCTGCTGTTTCCTTGGACTGCCACCTTCTCCTGAGCTTCTGTGGTGAGGTGCTGCAGTCACACGTTCCTCATGAAGCTCATCCATAGACATGCTTAGTCTGCCAAAAGGAGTTAAAAGTTTTATGATCTGAGTTTACCAGAGGCACATAGGTCATGTACAGTGGTAAATAAATGGGAACAAATACAGTACTTGATTATCTTTAAATTTTTGCATCATATCCTAAGTACCTTTTAAAATTACTTTAATACATCATATACAGTATACTGTAAACTGTTTTTTTTAGATGTGTAGAAGTATGCATATGTTTGTATACTGTAAAGTAAGTTTGATCATGTATTTATTTGCATATATCAGATGTATCCATTTGTATATAACTATCATTAATAAAACATGGTTCATCTTCACCTTGTTTGAGACATCGGTGTGAAAACAGAATGGGAGTGGGCTGCTTCGACTTTTCAATTTTTGGACCACTTCTTCCGTTACATTTGGACACAGGACATCTTCAGGACATCGGTGACCACAGCCTCGGCCTTCGTCCTCCCACAGGACATCTTCAGGACATCGGTGACCACAGCCTCGGCCTTCGTCCTCCCACAGGACATCTTCAGGACATCGGTGACCACAGCCTCGGCCTTCGTCCTCCCACAGGACATCTTCAGGACATCGGTGACCCCAGCCTCAGCCTTCGTCCTCCCACAGGACATTTTCAGGACATCGGTGAGCACAGCCTCAGCCTTGGTCCTCCCACAGGACATCTTCAGGACATGGGTGAGCACAGCCTCAGCCTTCGTCTTCCGACAGGACATCTTCAGGACATGGGTGAGCACAGCCTCAGCCTTCGTCTTCCCACAGGACATCTTCAGGACATGGGTGAGCACAACCTCAGCCTTCCTCCTCCCACAGAACATCTTGAGGACATGGGTGAGCACAGCCTCAACCTTCGTCCTCCCACAGGACATCTTGAGGACATGGGTGAGCACAGCCTCAACCTTCGTCCTCCCACAGGACATCTTCAGGACATGGGTGACCACAGCCTCAGCCTTTGTCCTCCCACAGGACATCTTCAGGACATAGGTGAGCACAACATCAGCCTTCGTCCTCCAACACATCTTCAGGTCATGGGTGAGCACAGCCTCAGCCTTCGTCCTCCGACAGGACATCTTCAGGACATCTGTGACCACAGCCTCGGCCTTCGTCCTCCCACAGGACATCTTCAGGACATGGGTGACCACAGCCTCAGCCTTCGTCCTCCTAAAGGACATCTTCAGGACATCGGTGAGCACAACCTCAGCCTTCGTCCTCCCACAGGACATCTTCAGGGCATCGGTGAGCACAACCTCGGCCTTCGTCATCCCACAGGACATCGGTAACCATAGCCTCGGCCTTCGTCCTCCCACAGGACATCTTCAGGACATGGGTGAGCACAGCCTCGGCCTTCGTCCTCCCACAGGACAACTTCAGGACATCGGTGACCACAGCCTCGGCCTTCGTCCTCCCACAGGACATCTTCAGGACATCGGTGACCACAGCCTCGGCCTTAGTCCTCCCACAGGACATCTTCAGGACATCGGTGACCACAGCCTCGGCCTTCGTCCTCCCATTGGACATCTTCAGGACATAGGTGAGCACATCCTCAGCCTTCGTCCTCCCACAGGACATCTTCAGGACATGGGTGAGCACAGCCTCAGCCTTCGTCCTCCCACAGGACATCTTCAGGACATCGGTGACCAGAGCCTCGGCCTTCGTCCTCCCATAGGACATCTTCAGGACATCGGTGAGCACAGCCTCTGCCTTCGTCTTCCCACAGGACATCTTCAGGACATGGGTGAGCACAGCCTCAGCCTTCGTCCTCCCACAGGACATCTTCAGGACATGGGTGAGCACAGCCTCAGCCTTCGTCCTCCCACAGGACATTTTCAGGACATGGGTGACCACAGCCTCAGCCTTCGTCCTCCCACAGGATATCTTCAGGACATCTGTGACCACAGCCTCGGCCTTCGTCCTCCCACAGGACATCTTCAGGACATGGGTGAGCACAGCCTCAGCCTTCGACCTCCCACAGGACATCTTCAGGACATCTGTGACCACAGCCTCGGCCTTCGTCCTCCCACAGGACATCTTCAGGACATGGGTGAGCACAGCCTCAGCCTTCGTCCTCCCACAGGACAACTTCAGGACATCGGTGACCACAGCCTCGGCCTTTGTCCTCCCACAGGACATCTTCAGGACATCGGTGACCACAGCCTTGGCCTTAGTCCTCCCACAGGACATCTTCAGGACATCGGTGACCACAGCCTCGGCCTTCGTCCTCCCATTGGACATCTTCAGGACATAGGTGAGCACATCCTCAGCCTTTGTCCTCCCACAGGACATCTTCAGGACATGGGTGAGCACAGCCTCAGCCTTTGTACTCCCACAGGACATCTTCAGGACATCTGTGACCAGAGCCTCGGCCTTTGTCCTCCCATAGGACATCTTCAGGACATCGGTGAGCACAACCTCAGCCTTCGTCCTCCCACAGGACATCTTCAGGACATGGGTGAGCACAGCCTCTGCCTTCGTCTTCCCATAGGACATCTTCAGGACATGGGTGAGTACAGCCTCAGCCTTCGTCCTCCCACAGGACATCTTCAGGACATGGGTGAGCACAACCTCAGCCTTCGTCTTCCCACAGGACATCTTCAGGACATGGGTGAGTACAGCCTCAGCCTTCGTCTTCCCACAGGACATCTTCAGGACATGGGTGAGTACAGCCTCAGCCTTCGTCCTCCCACAGGACATCTTCAGGACATGGGTGAGCACAACCTCAGCCTTCGTCCTCCCACAGGACATCTTCAGGACATGGGTGAGCACAGCCTCAGCCTTCGTCCTCCCACAGGACATCTTCAGGACATGGGTGACCACAGCCTCTGCCTTCGTCCTCCCACAGGATATCTTCAGGACATAGGTGAGCACAACATCAGCCTTTGTCCTCCCACACATCTTCAGGTCATGGGTTAGCACAGCCTCAGTCTTCGTCCTCCCACAGGACATCTTCAGGACATCTGTGACCACAGCCTCGGCCTTCGTCCTCCCACAGGACATCTTCAGGACATGGGTGAGCACAGCCTCAGCCTTCGTCCTCCCACAGGACATCTTCAGGACCTCTTCAGGACATCGGTGACCACAGCCTTAGCATTCGTCCTCCCACTGGACATCTTCAGGACATGGGTGAGCACAGCCTCAGCCTTCGTCCTCCATCAGGACATCTTCAGGACGTGGGTGACCATAGCCTCAGCATTCGTCCTCCCACAGGACATCTTCAGGACATGGGTGAGCACAGCCTTAGCCTTTGTCCTTCCATAGGACATCTTCAGGACATGGGTGAGCACAGCCTCAGCCTTTGTCCTCCCACAGAGCGGGACCTACCCGCATTCAACTGTGGTCTTATGAATGACCCAAGGAGGATTAAAGCCAGACTGGTCTGTGCGGGAATAGCGCTGGTTTGACTTGTAAAAGGGGGTAATAAAAAGCCGAGCCGGCTTCATGAGAAAATAATAAACTTGTTCAGAAATGAAGCCGTACCGCGGCTCCAAATGAGGTGTGGAGCTGAGCTGAACTAGACCGCAACGTATTTATTGTGGGACAGACGTCAGACATGTACAAGTTATTTCCTCAGTAATAAATGTACAACTGGCTGCACTGATCAGCGCGCGCACAGACAGCACCACCTCCGTTGCTCAGTGAGAGGGGAAAAAAAGCAAAACATTTTTAATATCCCCTTGTTAATAAATCTGCCTGTTGATTAATCCTGCGGTCGCACACTGATGTCTATCATTTAACTATATATATCATAACCTCTCACATCCACATAGGACACTAGTTTAACCGCAGTTTTAACTCTCACTCTCATAAGCTTCAATCGCGAACTCACTCCTGCCTTCTGAGTGGAGCCTGTATTTACGTCACTCCGGACTTCGGCAATCTTCGGCCGGGTTTCCGGATGTTTCCGGGACTCTGTTTTTTTTTTTTTTACACTCGCCTGGCCCAAATGCAAAAATGAAAATAGACATCATATTCTACTACAGTAATTGTCCAATATGGTGAATTGTTACTATCACGGTGGGTGTTGTCCTTTAACAAATAGTTACTTTGGATTTTTGGTGGAAAGAAGTTGTATAATCTGATCAGATAAATTCATCACTGCAAGCTAGGAAATGATTTACCAAGTTGCATCAGCTTAAAATAGCATAACCAGACCAAGGCAGTAATAGGTGCACTAGCAGTGATGGCATAGTTACATTAAAAAAGTAACTTAGTTAAGTTACTGATTACTTGATTTGGAAAATAACTAAGTTAGATTACTAAGTTTCTTTAATAGTTACTTTCAGCAGCTGCTAACAAGAACCCTCTGTCACAATATATAAAAAATTTAAATGTTTTAATAAAATAATTACTCTCATAAACCTCCATAGTGTAATGGGCAGCCGTGGCGTAGTGGTAATGGCAGTCACCCCCGATCGGAAGGTTGGAGGTTCGAATCCCGGTTACTCACACCATGTGTCGTTGTTTCCCTAGGCAAGACACTTAACACCGAGTTGCTCCCGGTAGGACTGAATGGCACCTTGCATGGCAGTCAGCCACTACCCGTGTATGAATGTGTGTATGAATGGGTGGATGGTTGGTATTGTAAAGCGCTTTGGGGTCCCTCACAGGGGGCTGGAAAGCGCTATATAAATAAGCTCCATTTACCATTTACCATATATATATATGTATATATATATATATATATATATATATATATATATATATATATATATATATATATATATATATATATATATATATATATATATATATATATATATATATATATATATATATATATATATATATATATATATATATATATA
>JBBPBX010012262.1:24597-42417 GCA_038048925.1 Garcialebias charrua | reverse complement strand
GTTGCATCTATTATGCGTCACCGCTGACAACCCGGAAATGTGGGCCGGTGTTGTGCCAAAAATCGTTGAGCTGCCAAATGGCGGCCGCAGGAGCATACATGGAAGGATTTTAACAAGAATTTAGATTAAGATTAACACTTAGAAACAATTATTTGTTTGCTCAAAATTATAGTAAAGGTATATCCCAGTCCAACTTTTCCTTAATAAATGCACTTTGATGGTCAAATCAGCTGCATTTCAAAAGCCGATATACGGAAGCGGGAGCGTGCAGAAGGAAGTGTTGCTGTGCATTTCTTCAAAATTTGATAAACACCCAAAAACAATTATTTGTTTGCTCGACTTTATAGTAAAATTGTGTCTCAGATGAACGTTTGCTTGATAAAAGGACTTTAACGGTCAAATCAGCTGCATTTTCAAAAGTAATAACAGTCTTGGTGCTCTGGGAGTACGCTCTGAGGGAGGAACGCTGAGCATTTCTTCGAAATTTAACCAGATAACCAACAATTATTTGTTTGCTCAACATAGTAAAGATGTGTCTCAGTTAAACTTTTACTTAATAAATGCACTTCAATTATCAAATTAGCTTCATTTCAAAACGAAGCTGATTTCACAGTTGCTCCAGGTAAGCTGGACGAAGGTAGCAAGCCGATTGTGTCATTAATAGCCACTTTTACCTATTACATGACACAACAGCATGCTAAACTACTCTGGTTTGTACCATACTGAGTATTTTGTAACAGAAACCGTCAAATTTATCATAAATATCAATCATCAAGGAACCTGATCCTTTCACTGAAATGTGTTGGTTAGTTTTTAACTTCTACTCCAAATGTTTGCAAAATGCAATTAAATTGTCCCACCTGGCTGCAGCTTTATGGAGCAGATTTTCTCTTTTACATTTAAATTCTATTTTGTGTAGGATTTAGAGACATCTAGTGGCAGAGTTGTGCATTACAACCTCTTGAATGTCTCATGCTTCACCTTTTTTTTCATTCAACCTTTATTTATACAGGCTAGCCTCGTTGAGCCACGGGGACTCATTTACAAGAGGGACCTGTTTCATTCTACACCCAGGGTCAGTTACCAATCAGCCTAACATGCATGTTTTTGGACTGTGGGAGGAAACCGGAGCACCCGGAGAAAACCCACGCATGCACGGAGAGAACATGCAAACTCCACCCAGAAAGGCCCCCGGACTGGGATTTGAACCGGGGACCTGCTCGCTGAGAGGCAGCAGCTCTACTAGTTGTGCCACCGTGCTGCCATTGAAGAAGTTATTGAAATGCCACCTTGAGAAGTTATTGAAATAAAGGCCTAGTAATGCCCTTTTTTAAGGATAAGCTGTGGCCACTATGTGGTTTATTATCATAAATCTATGTCTTCAAATGTCTGGATTCAAATCCCTAAAAAGACTCTCTACAAGCTCCTTAGTTCTTTTTAAAAAGGTTTTAGGGCTGTTTGTCTTTGCTCAGCTCTGTCAGAGATGGAGTCCATGCTGCTGTCCGTGTCGAAGGAGAGGAAAGCCCAGAGGTCGCAGACGGTGTTTGTGGACGTCCTCCTTCAGTCCAACCTCACAGAGCAGCAGGTGAAGTCTCCACATCCGCATTCAAACCTTCAGCTGAGGTTTTCAGAGCCGAATGTTATTGTGCAATTTATTTTCAGATCATGGAGGACTGTATGGTTTTTACTTTGGCTGGATGTGTCATCACCGCTAACTGTAGGTGACCATCAGAACTGAAAATAATTCAAACCTTCCCGATTTTGTCTGTTTAAAATGAACTCTCTTGTTTTGTCAGTGTGCATCTGGGCGCTTCACTTCCTGTCCACCTCAGAGGAAGTCCAGGACAAGTTGTACCAGGAGCTAGAGGACGTTTTGGGTTCAGATCCAGTTTCCCTGGACAAGATTCCTCAGCTCAGGTGAGACCCGACCTTATATCTGGTGATCTGAAACCCGATGAGCAGGAAATGGTCGACCTTTACATTTAAGCGTGCCGACAAAGTCAGAGTCAGAGAGTCAGAGTCAGAGAGAATTTATTGTCATTTGCACCGCATGTAGTACATGTGTTGAAAACGAGATTATGTACACAGGGTCCCAGTTACATCCAACAACAAATGCAAGAGAAAAACAATAATAACATCTAGGATTAACTAAGAGAGACATCAGCTAGTAATACACTAAGCCCTAATGTAGTAGAAAAACATCATTATAAACAGCAGCACGAACATGAGCAGATGGTCACAGATGAACGCAGATAGTCACAGATGAACGCAGCAACAAGAAACAGATCAGTATCAACATGATGTGACATTTTGCAGTGTTTATTCTTATTATTTATTTATTCATGAGTCTGACAGCCTCAGGGTAGAAGCTGTTCCTCAGTCTAGTGGTTCTACATTTGATGCTCCTCAACCTCCGTCCCGAGGGGAGTGGTGCAAAGAGTGAGTGTGCTGGGTGAGTGAGGTCTTTCATGATGCAGGTGGCTCTTTTTCTGCATCTGGAGGTGTAAATGTCTGTGATGGTGGGGAGACTGACTCCCACAGACTTCTGTGCAGCCTTCACCACTCTCTGTAGAGCTTTCCTCTCTGCAACTGTGCAGCCTCCATGCCACACGTTGATGCTGGAGCACAGGACGCTCTCCACTGCACACCTGTAGAACGAGGTGAGGACTGAGCTTCTCAGACCAGCTCGTCTCAGCCGTCTGAGGAAGTAGAGTCTCTGATGACCTTTCTTGATCAGGCTGGTGGTGTTATTGCTCCAGCTGAGGTTATCATTCAAGTGTACACCCAGGTACTTGTAACTGGAGACCACCTCCACCGCAGATCCACCTATATACAGTGGGGTGTGGGTGTGTTTGTTCCTTCTGAAGTCCACAATCATCTCCTTCGTCTTCTTCACATTCATGTGAAGGTTGTTCTCTTTGCACCAGCTCTCCAGATGTTCCACCTCCTGTCTGTAGCTGGATTCATCATTATCTGTGATGCATCCCACCACAGCTGTATCATCTGCAAACTTAACAATATGACAGCCTGGAAGTGTGGCTGTACAATCATATGTGAGCAGAGTGAACAGAAGAGGGCTCAGCACACATCCTTGAGGAGAGCCAGTGCTGAGGGTGATGGTGGAAGAGGAGAAGTTGTGGATCTTCACGGACTGTGGTCTGTTTGTTAAGAAGTCTAAGACCCAGTTACAAATAGAGGGGCTTAGTCCAAGTGTGGATAGTTTGTCTATCAGAGTTTGGGGGATCATGGTGTTGAAGGCAGATGTGAAGTCCACAAAGAGCAGACGCACGTAAACTGTGGATTGTTTAGTATTCTTGGTTGTATCTCATGTCTGTCTCTGGAAAGATACTGCCAACAGGTCCTCAATGAGACAGTCCGGACCGCCAAGCTGACCCCCGTTGCTGCTCGGCTTCAGGAAGTGGAGGGCAAAGTGGAGCAACATGTCATCCCCAAAGAGGTATCGACATCCTGCTGCCCGATGCTCGCCACCTCAGACAAATTTACCTTTTGGTAACTAAATTTTACAGTGAATTGATCAAATGTGTCAGGCTGGAGCTCATGTAAAACCCCAATCTGAGATATCTGAGATATACGCTAAACACTAATAATGTAAAATAATATGTTATATTGAATAGCAGCTTGAACATGATTCTGTTGTGAGCAGATGGGTATGATAGAGCAGCATACAGGCAATAAATCGGTAGCATGGATAATCAGCAGCAGCAGATAAGCAACCTTTAATCCCGACTGTTTTAAATAATTATTTTGATCTGAAGTATCAGAAATTACCATGAAAAACTTCAACACATTTTCCCAATTAGGCTGAAAGAAGCAGAATTTAGCGCAAAAAATAGTAAATTATCTGAAAACCGCTGAAATGAGCAAAAAACAGCTGAAAAGTAGGGGAAAAAAGCCTAAATTACAAGAAGAAAACAGAGAGAGCAAATTTTTGCTTAAGGCAGAAAAAAGTTGAAACGAGTGCAACAAAAGTGGAATTAGCTAAAAAAGCTACAGTTAACAAAAAACAGCTAAATAGCAGCTGAAATAGCAGAAAAAGCTGAAACTTGTAGAAATAAACTGAAAAGAGCATAACAAGCTGAAATTAGCAGAAAGAAGTTAGAAGCACAAAAATGTTGTAGTTACAAAGAAACTGAAAGGATCACAAAACAGCTGAAAAGACTGACGAAATTAGCTGAAATTAGGTGATAAAATATTTAAATGTGCAGAAGGAAGCTGAAAAAAGCTGAAGCAGAACAAAATGTGAAAGGAGCAGTCAAAGGTTGTACACATCTAAAGAGTTGAAGTATCTAAAATGAGCTCAATTAATTTCCTATGAGAAAAAAAGTGTCAGAAAAGTCAAAATATTTCAAAAATCTAAAGCTGCACCAATACCAAAAGTCACAGCAGGATTGTTCTGAATGTTTTGATATATGATTTGTTGAAATAGTACAAAAATTGTGGAAGAGAAAGATGTCGAAAAACATACAGAAGAAAACTGGATCCTAATAGTGTGAATGCTTCATAAACGTTAAGTTTTAAAGAAAGAACTGTTTCCTGTTTCAGACGTTGGTGATCTACGCTCTGGGAGTGGTGCTGCAAGATCCAGACACGTGGAGCGATGCGTACAGGTTGGTCTGTCACATTTATGAAACTGCATAAAGAACAGCTGCACAACTCAGAAATGTCAGGACAAAAGTCGCCTCGTGGAGTAAAAATTTAACAGATTATTGTTTAAATGGTGTCACTGTTTGATTTTTGAATTTGACATGAATTAGGTTCGATCCGGATCGATTTGAGGAAGAATCAGCCAGGAAGAGCTTTTGCCTGCTTGGCTTTTCTGGGAATCAAACGTGTCCAGAACTCAGGTAAAACAGTGTTTGTTAAATTCATCATTTAGAGCTAAAACATCAACCATCACAGCTGTTTGGCCTCCGTTTAGGTTCGCCTACACCGTAGCTACAGTTCTTGTCAGCACGCTGGTGCGGCGGCTGAAGCTTCACCAGCTGAAGGGACAAGTGGCGGAGGTCCGATCCGAGCTGGTCTCCACACCCAAAGAAGAGACCTGGATCACCGTCAGCAGCAGAAGCAGCTGAAAACAGTCCGCTAAGAGGAAGGAGTTGACGCATCCTGCTGTAAGAGAGTATCAGAACGAGTTACCAAACTGATTTCTGCTCGTAGTTTGGGACGAAACTCATAGTTTGGGCTCTTTTCATCGGGATGCCCTCAGGCTTTGCAACTTCGGGTTGTCTTTTTGATGCTTACAGCTTTCAGTGGTTTTTAACCAAGTACCAACATAAAACTTGCCAAATTGGCATTGATTGAATCCCAATACCGTATTTTTCGGACTACAGGTAGTCCCCGACTTACAAGCGAGTTCCGTTCCTGCGAGTTGCTCGTAACACGAAAATTCGTAAGTTGGAACACGAAGCACGTGTTCTCGTAAGTCCGGATTTTCGCTCGTAAGTTGGAACATTTATGCTAGCGCTACTACGAACACTCGTTTTTCATCAAAAACATTCATATTAGTTCATAAACATGGTCGGAAACGTGTTTCCAAACGGTTAGCTAACACACTTTCATCTAAAAACACAAAAAAGTGCTGTATTTTTTACAAATTTACTTCTCGTTCGCCAGCTCGTAAGTCCGGACGCTCGTAGGTCAGAGCGCTCGTAAGTCGGGGACTACCTGTATAAGGCGCACCAGATTATAAGGCGCAATATCAGTGAACGTGTCTGTTATTATAAGGTGCATTAAGCGAAACAAAACAGTCAGATAAGTCAAACTTTATTCAACTCAGTCAAAATAACCACATAAAACTGGTTTGAGGTCATTAAGCACAACCAGAGTTCATACATGAGGCTCACTGTCGATTTTTGAGAAAATTTAAAGGATTTTAAGTGCGCCTTAAAGTCTGGAGAATACGGTAGTTTGAATTTTTTGTTTTGTCTTTAAAGAAACTGCATGTGACGTTACTGCCCCCTAGTGGTCATGTTGGAAACAGCAAACAATCTCAAATTTTGTCCACAGAATCTGGCAACAAATGGCCTCTTTGTTTTTAGGTTAAATTACATTTAGAGGGGAACATTAATAACTGTAAAATCACTATGAACTGAAGGTTTTTGTTCACACAGAAAAATCCTAGTTTCTGTCTTTTACTCTGCTTTTGTCTCCATTCTCTTTGTTTAACGTGCTGATTTGCACACCGTCACATCACACTACAAAATAAGTTTCTTCATCCACCTGTTAATTAAGTCATGTCAGTTAGTGAAATGAACTACATATGATTTAGACACTTTGTTCGTATTTTAAATCTGTTCATTAAAAACTTTTACATAAAAATGTTTCCTCTTTTTTTTAATTACTTTGAATCCACCTAAAGGAAGGTGTTTGCATAGTCATAATGGTGTAACCTGTTGCATATACTTGGGTTTTTTTTTTATACTTCAAAATGCCTTTTTTTTAATATATATAATTTTATTTAAAGGAGACCACATATAGGTCTTTAAAATTTTTATGTTATGTCTGTGTGCTATCTTGACAATATTAATTCATTTTAATACACAAAATAATTCTTAGATAATTAATTATACCCTTTTTAATTCTGCCATTTTTAACTTTCGTTTTGAACGACCGGTTTCTGATACAAGTTCTGAAGTCCACGCCCTTCAACGATCTGTTTACGCCCTCTGTAACAGCCAGTATCTGTAATGTGTTGTTGTTTTAAAATTAGCTCTTTTTTTATTACTCATTTGACTTACTGTTAGTGCTAGCTTAAGATAACTTACCGAAACCCGTCTGAGCGCGCCGCAATTTGCTGCTCCTTTTAGCATTAGACCACCCGAATCCGATGCTAATGTTAGCTTGTTCCTCTTCCGGTGTTCGCCAGCTCCGCTCGTTGCACGCGGCGATTTTGGGAGTTATCGCTGTTCCAGTCAAGACAACACAAAGTTCACCAAGTGTCTCCCGTAAATTAATCCGTAAGGAGAAGGTCCATTACAGTTGAAGCTCCGCTCCATCGTGCCAGAAGCAGTGTCCCGTTGCCGCCGGTCCCTACGCCGGGGGTCCGCTCGTTTAATTTTTGCCGGCTGCGCGTTGGGAGCGATCGCAAATACACTAAAAATTGAACTAAAACATAAAAATAACAATTATACTTTATTTATAAAGCCATTTAAAAAAAACACAGCTGCAACAAAGTGCTGTACACATGAAATTAAGAACATATAAACAAAAGATGAGATGAAATCATGAAAAACAACAGTCATGTGTTTAATACAGAAGTGGGTTGAGCCTAACCAGGGGTTGCTAGGTGAGGGGCTGGACTCAGGTTTGAGGTGGTTGGCTGCGAGTGGGAAACGAAGTGTATTTATCAAAGATAAATAAATCTACTTAGAGTAAATAAACCACTGGGTCCATTTTTTTGGCCTTAGGACTGTTTTTTTATGAAGTAAATACCCAAAGTTGAGTAAAAAACCATTAAAAAGTGAATTTTGAATATGTGGTCCCCTTTAACCATCCATTAACAACAGTTCGTGAAAACAGAAACAACACAGCCACTATCATTTAATGAGATTGTCTTGTATAGTTTCTTCTGTAAAAATTTAATAAACATAAACACAGGCATGACATATTTTCTTTTTCTTCCTGTTCTCCCTACCCCTCCTTATCTATCCCCATCCTGCTGCTACAAACAGTAATAATAATAAAATAAATAAATGATAAACAGACAACTAATAAAAATAAATAATAACATACCGGTAATTCAAAAACGTGGACAACATAGGTGTCCATACAACCATGGGTATAGAAACCAAGTCAGGACATGGACATTTGAAAAACTGCACAGGTTGACAAGCACTGTCAGTGACCAGAAACCATCAGGAACCAATGAGACCGCAGGGCCGGGGCACAGGCACAGCAGAACCAGTTCTCGTGTGACCCTCAGGATCGAGGGAGGGCATCCAGTCTCTCAAAGTAAGATAATAGAGGGGCCCAAGTTTTATAGAATTTTTGGGTTGAACCTCTAACACTAAATTTGATCCTCTCTAGTTTAAGGAAAAGAGTCAGATCTTGCAACCAGAGAGAAGCTTTGGGTGGATGTGCTGATTTCCACACTAATATTATTCTTCGGACTAGGAGAGTAGAAAAAGCCATACATTTTTAAAATTGTGTGTTAATGATATATCCTCTCCTGGGACTCCAAATATTGCCAGTTCAGCACTGGGTTGGATACTTGTATCAAAAGCTTCAGATAAGGTCTGAAAAATTATAGACCAGAAGTTGTGTAGCTTATCACAGGACCAAAACATGTGAGTTAGATTTGCCTTGACTGTATGGCAACGAACACAGTTTTCACTGACTAGGGTAAATCCTTGAGAGTTTGGTTCTGCTGTACAGTAATGAATCCTGTGGAGGACCTTGAACTGAATTAGTCCGAGTCGAGCGCATGATGTTGACCCATTTACTCTATGTAATACGTGATTCCATCAGGGATGTGTATACCAAGTTCTTCTAACCATTCTGCTCTAATTTTGTTAAGTTACATTGAGTGATGAGATGCTATTATAGATTTTGGAAATGAGGCCTCTACATTGTGTAGGAGTTTGCAAGATGATGTCCATTCCTCCCTTTGGGGGTAAATTGGGAAAGCAAGGACTGATGTTGCGAACAAAGTCTCTAATCTGGAGATAACGGAATAGGGAGGAACGATGTAGACTAAATTTAGAGGCGATAGCATCAAAGATAGCGAAAATACCTTCTATGTAAAGGTCACTAAAGTTACTTAAGCCTGCTCTCTGCCATTGGGCAAAGACAGGATCTAATTTGGATGGCAGGAAAACATGGTTATCACATTCATTCAACCTTTATACAGGCTAGCCTCGTTGAGTCACGGGGACTCATTTACAAGAGGGACCTGTCTCACTCACACCAAACAACCATCCACTCTCACACTCACACCTAGGGTCAATTTAGAGTCACCAATCAGCCTAACAAGCATGTTTTTTGGTCTGTGGGAGGAAACCGGAGTACCCGGAGGAAACCCACGCATGCACGGGGAGAACATGCAAACTCCACCCAGAAAGGCCCGGACCGGGATTTGAACCGGCAACCTTCTCGCTGAGAGGCAGCAGCTCTACCAGTTGTGCCACCGTGCTGCCAAAATCGTTGTACCAAGCAGGACTTGATCCCACGAGCTTTGGGACTGAAGGCAGACGCTTTATCAGTTGAGCTATCCAGGCACATATGGGACTAGCCTGGCCCTCGCCTTCCTGCACAGCTCCGCTCAATTCTCATTTCCCTTCACTGCACAGTCTGGGATTCCTCCCATAGACAACGATTTCTCCGGCCGATTTTTGACCGGACCAATCAGAGAACAGAAGGGACGGAGTTTTGGACCCTAAGCCACGCCCCCACCTGTCCCAGCGCGCAGAGCCCTATAAAAGGGCTCTGCCAGCGCGCAGTCAGCGAGCACCGGCATGTTCTCATTCAAAGCGATGCAAAGCGATGCAGAACTGTTTTATATGTGACACAAATTTATTAATTTCCCCTTCTTAATCCCTTATCTGGAGTTTTCTTTTGCTTTTTGGGCCAAAAGTCAAGTGATCGCTCGCGCTGTCCTCCTTCTCTCCCTCCGCTGAAATGAACAAGGAAATGGCTGTCACGAGAATTAAACTCGGGTTTTACGTTGCTGACCGAGTCCCATCAGATGTTCTGGTCTTCTGGTGAGCTGGACCAGCGATCCATGGTTTTATTGTATTTTATTAAAACGTTTTATTAACATATAAACACAGAATTTCCAGCGCGACAGCCGGCAGCAAGAGAAAAGCTGCAGCAGCAGGAGGCGGAGCAGTTGTCAGTCAAGTTCACCAGAGCACGGGGGGTGGCTCTGAGGGGAGGGAGCAGAATGCTTTCCCTGTTCAAAATATCCAATGGTTTTGTTCCTCAGCAGAGCCCACGCCTCCAGCAAGAATCGTTTCTCTATGGAAAAAGTCCAGACCCTTGTCTGAAGCGAAGTGAAGGACAGGGTGTGGTTTTAACCAGGCTAATATGGGACTATAGATAGAGAAGTTTGTCATATTGAAGTGTTGTCTAAATTGTGACCATATTTTTAGTGTAGAGATTACAACTGGGCATGTAGAATATTGCTTAGGAGAGAGAGGAAGCTTTGAGGCAACTAATGCAGGGAATGATGATGGCCTTACATGTATTCAGTTCTAATTGGCACCAGCCAACATCCGGTTGCTGTAACAGACTACTTTTTGTAGGCGTGCTGCCCAGTAATAATACAATAGGTTAGGTAGAGCCAAACCCCCGTCTTCCTTTAGTCTCTGAAGGAAACGCCCACTAATTCTGGGGTGTTTGTTATTCCAGATGAACGAGGACAGCTGTTTATCGATAAGTTTAAAAAATGATTTGGGGAGAAAGATCGGAATACTTTGAAATAAATACATAAATCTAGGCAAGATATTCATTTTAATACATGCAACTTTGCCAGCTAGCGATAAATTTAAGACACTCCACTTCTGGAGATCGCGTTTAAGATTATTGAGCAGAGGGGTGAATTTTTTTTCAAACAGATCAGGAAAAGAACGTGTCACGTTGATTCCCAAGTATTTGAAACCTGTTCTAGAGAGAGGGAAGGGCAAATCAGTTTCTGTAATTTGGAGTGCAGAGTTATTGATTGGGAAACATTCACTCTTTAAGAAGTTCAACTTATATCCTGAAAATTTACCAAAACGGTTTAGTAAACTCACGATGTTGTAAATGGATGATACCGGGTCAGAGATGTAGAGCAATAAGTCATCTGTGTATAGGGACAGCCGATATTCCAGCTGTTTTCTATAAATACCCTTAAAGTCCAGTGAGGTCTTCAGCATAAGTGAAAGTGGTTCAATAGCTAGAACGAAGAGAAGCGGGCTAAGAGGACAACCCTGCCGGGTGCCTCTAGATAGAGAGAAGGGCCTAGACCTCGTTCTATTAGTAATTATGCTTGCTTTGGGTGATGTGTATAACAGCTGTACCCATGATATAAATTTGTGCCCAAACCCAAACCTAGCTAATACTGTAAATAAGTCCACTCGACCCGGTTGAATGCCTTCTCTGCATCGAGAGAAACCACAACCTCAGGGGTCTCTCCCGGTGAAGGGGCATGAACAACACCAATAAGCCTACGTATATTAGAAAAAGAGTGACAACCTCTCATGAACCCAGTTTGATCCGAGGAGATTATATCTGTCATGACCGTGTCCAGTCTCAAGGCCAGAAGTTTAGCTAAGATTTTAACGTCTCCATTAAGGAGTGATATAGGCCTGTAGGAAGCGTAGTCCATCAGATGTTTACCATGTTTTAATAAAAGTGTGATATTAGCTTCTGTAAGGGTCTGCGGCAAGTTTCCATTCTCCAATGAGTGGTTAAACATTTCAAGTAAATTAAAGAGGTGCTAATTTGGATGAATTTTTTTTATAGAATTCGATTGGAAAGCCGCCTGGTCCAGGGGTCTTACCACTCTGAAATGCTGAAATAGAGTTGATAACTTCAGTAAGAGTGAGGGGCCTATCCATATCCCTCTTCTTATCTAGATCTATAGCAGGGATATTCAAGTCATCTAGAAAATCTTTCTTGTCTGAATTATCCTCTGGGAATTGTGAGGAGTAAAATGCCTTTATTTGATTTTTGAGAGGTCCTAATCAAGGGCGTAGATTTCATCTCATTATTGGGGGGGACCATAAACAGGGAAATTTTTTAAGAGCAATTTTGGGGGGGTCGGCAAAGTTACAGTGAAATGTAATGCAAAATGTACAGAGGGAAGTTTATCCAAACTGCATGCATATACTGCAGAATAATCAGCATTAATATAGATTTAAATGGCATGTATTTAGCAGTCTTAATACTACTATTAATCAGTACAATAGTGACACTCTACTCTTATTAAAAAAACTATGTGTTCAATCTGCAGTACAATAGATGACAAATAATGACAAGTGGCAAAACGAAAATTTTGCAAAATGGGTCCCCTCTAAATGTTGTTTAAATTTCAGTTTGGCTTGTAGATTGCTGTTGTCAGTGTCACTGATAATCTGGTACAACACATTCCCCAAATCTTAAAGCTTAAAAGAAAACTGTTTTCAAGGAGAATAATAAATACTTTTGTAATGATACACCTTCGCCTCTCTGGAAACTGTATTTAAACACTTTTCACTGAATCTTTCAGTGGAACACAGAACACTGATTTGATCACAAGAGACTCTTATTCTTTTACTTTGTTCTAATTCAGAAATAATCAACAGAATAACTTTTGTCATTTTATGATCATTTGTTATTTTTGCATGAGTTGTCACTCTTAATATGCTGGTGTTATTCTTCAATATGCTGAATGATCATGTGTTAATATGCTGGTGTATGTGTTAGTCAAAGAACTATGGCAAAGTTGAATAATGTGTCAGACTGAACAATTCCAGTTTTGTTTAGAAATTAGAAAACAGTAATCAGTTGTTTTTATGAAACTGGCTCCACAACTCCCTGTCTTCCTCTAAACAATTCTCTCTGTTTCTGACTGCTTCTGACTTTCACCTTGAATCCTGATAACGTCAAGTGAACTCTTTGACATGACAAGAATACGTTCACACTGCAGGCAAATCTGACCCAAATCCGATTTTTTTTGCCCCATCTGATCCATATCCGATTTTTTAATGACGATCTGAACGCGACAAATCTGATTTTTTCAAAATCCGACCCAGGCCGTCTCAGTATTTGGTTTTAAATCGGATATATATCTGATGTTTTCAAAGCGACTGCAGTGTGAACGCTCATGTGACTTACATCTGACTTTTGCATCACCGATGTGAGACCGACGTCATAGTTCTGCGCTGGACTGGGCGGGAAGCAGCGAAATAAACAAACATGGCAGACATCGTCTGCCAAAAATCGCCATCATTAAAAATTTTGCTCGCTTTCTTCTCAGTTTTCTTTTGCCTTTAATCATTTGGATGTTTAGCTTTCCCCGATAGGACAACCACTTCAAAATTACTGAACACCAGTGCTGGGCAGCACTAATCCAAAAATTTGTTCCGCTATTTCTAAAGCGCTTATTAATTTATTTAGGTCCGCAATTTCAAAAGCGCTTATGTATTAGCAATGCTAGTGGAAGCTAATGCTAACGTGCAAATGGCGAACTACTTTTTTTAATCCAGCAGATTTGACCATTTCGTGAAACGGTTAAGCTCAGAAAAACCTTGTGCTATAAAGTCAGCTAAGAAATATATTTTTTCTCAGCAAAGAAATAATTGTTTTTACCGTGTTTTGTTGTAAAGTCCTTTGCTTCTGTGGTCGCCGCCATTTTGAACAGGGCAAATGAGGCGCTGACGCGTCGCGTAGGCCGCTGAGAAACATCCATAAGTTCACCCTCCATGTTAAAAACTCTTTGTTTGACTCTTCGAAAACAAGCAATAAGGCTGCAGAGTAACACACTGGCTGCTAACTGCTATAGAGAGAGCGCTCTCTCTAGCCAAGAGACTGAGGGGGCCGCTTTTTTGTCACGGACCATAGTGCTGGGCGATATGACAATATATATCGTGGGGACGATAGAAACGTGTCTATCGTGCTACTTTCCTTCTATCGTCTCTATCGTGATAAATAAAATAAAAAAAATAACTGGATTGGATTGGCAGACTGGGGTGGTGGTTCCCCTATTCAAAAAGGGGGACCGTAGGATGTGTTCCAACTATAGGGGGATCACACTCTTAAAGCTGCTATATGTAACTTTTCTAACAATATATTTTTAACATATTTCTTCACTCTGTCACTAGATTGATGTTAGAGAGGTAATCTCTGAAAAAAACTAAAAAAAAATATTGTCCCCTTGCTTCTCCAGGTGGTAAATAAGCATTTCTAAAAAGAAAAAGTGACCCGCCATTTTCCAGCCAATAAAAACAAAGTTTGTAACCAGCCAATAAAAACCGAGCTTGAATTTGAATCAGCCAATAAAAACAGAGCTTGAATTTGAATTTCAACAGACCACAAGGGGGCAGAGCCATATATGGCTCTGAGGGGGAGGGATCAGAATGCTTTGCTTGTTGAAATTTTTTCTAAGTGCTGATGTTCTACAGAAACTGCAGACTGAACCTTTAAGCCTCCCTGGTAAGGTCTATTCAGGGGTTCTGGAGAGGAGGGTCCGTCGGATAGTCGAACCTCGGATTCAGGAGGAGCAGTGTGGTTTTCGTGCTGGTCGTGGAACACTGGACCAGCTCTACACCCTCAGCAGGGTCCTGGAGGGCGCGTGGGAGTTTGCCCAACCAGTTTACATGTGCTTTGTGGACTTGGAAAAGGCATTTGACCGCGTCCCTCGGGGGGTTCTGTGGGGGGTACTCCGGGAGTATGGGGTACCAGGCCCATTGATATGGGCTGTTAGGTCCCTGTACGACCGGTGTCAGAGCTTGGTCCGCATTGCCGGCAGTAAGTCAGGCTCGTTTCCAGTGAGAGTTGGACTCCGCCAAGGTTGCCCTTTGTCACCGATTCTGTTCATAACTTTTATGGACAGAATTTCTAGGCGCAGCCAAGGTGTTGAGAGGATCCGTTTTGGTGGCCTTAGAATCGCTTCTCTGTTTTTTGCAGATGATGTGGTCCTATTGGCTTCATCAGATCGTGATCTACAGCTTTCGCTGGAGCGGTTTGCAGCCGAGTGTGATGCGGCCGGGATGAGGATCAGTTCCTCCAAATCCGAGGCCATGGTCTTGAGCCGGAAAAGGGTAGCATGCCCTCTCCGGGTCGGGGAGGAGGTCCTGCCCCAAGTGGAGGAGTTTAAGTATCTCGGGGTCTTGTTCACGAATGAGGGAAAACTGGAGCGTGAGATCGATAGGCGGATAGGTGCAGCATCCGCAGTGAAGCGGGCGCTGTACCGGTCTGTCGTGGTGAAGAGAGAGCTGAGTCGAAAGGCAAAGCTCTCAATTTACCGATCGATCTACGTTCCCACCCTCATCTATGGTCATGAGCTTTGGGTTGTGACCGAAAGAACGAGATCTCGGATACAAGCGGCTGAAATGAGTTTTCTCCGCAGGGTGTCTGGACTCTCCCTTAGAGATAGGGTGAGAAGCTCAGTCATCCGGGAGGGACTCGGAGTAGAGCCGCTGCTTCTCCACATCGAGAGGAGCCAGTTGAGGTGGCTCGGGCATCTGGTTAGGATGCCTCCTGGACGCCTCCCTGGTGAGGTGTTCCGGGCATGTCCCACCGGGAGGAGACCCAGAGGAAGACCCAGGACACGCTGGAGGGACTATGTTTCTCGGCTGGCCTGGGAACGCCTTGGGATTCCCCCAGAGGAGCTGCTCCAAGTGGCTGGGGAGAGGGAAGTCTGGGCCTCCCTACTTAGGCTGCTACCCCCGCGACCCGACCCCGGATAAGCGGACGAAAATGGATGGATGGATGGAAAAAATAACTGTCGCAAAGAAGCTTCATATTGTGGTTTTGCAAGATGACAACGCTGCTTTATGTTTGACGCACGCGCGGGTTTGCGACACATGCTTTACGTTGTTAAACTCGAGATGCAGGGGCATGAAGTAGCATCTCATGTTGTGACATCCGGTGTCACAACAAGGAGAAACAGCTGCACAGGCAGCCCAAGAAGAATAACTTTTACCAAAAAGAGGGGGAAGCTCACCTTGTTAGCTTCCATTATTTTGCTCCGCTGAAACTCAGAGACAAAATGGGTCCAGAGGACACGAACCCATAGAGTCCAACCGAGTCAGAACTCGGGTCCAGTTAACCAATACAAAACAGACCAGAGACACAACAGAACCGGAATCAAACGCAACATTTTCTCTTTTCTGTTTCTTGCCTTGTTTACTCCAGCTTCCAGAGCGGATTTCTTCTTCGTGGGTTTTATTAGCAGCCGTTGTTTTACCGCCACCTGCAGGAAAAATTTGGACCAAAGTAGAAACTCAAATTTTACTTGATTTTATCACTTGTTTTATTTGATTTTTGCTTTTGTTGCACTTTGTAGCACTTTGAGATTTTTATTAATGAAAAGTGCGTTATAAATTAAATTCATTATTATTATTAACTCCTTTTCTACTTTGGTCCAAATTTTTCCTGTACACACACACACACACATCGTGTTGTATATATCGTGATATATATCGTTATCGGGATATTAAAAAGTCCATATCGTGATATTAAAAAGTCCATATTGTGATATATGATTTTTTCCATATCGCCCAGTACTAACGGACCACATCCGGCGCTGACAGGATATGGTCTGTGAGCAGTCGTCCGGTTGATTTAAGAGCCCGTAAATAAGTTTTTTCGTTTTTACTGATAGATAATTAGTTATTACCGGTACTGCATTTTAAATAAAAATAGCGCAAATCTGCTTATGAATTATAAAAGTTAGTCAATCCGCTATAACGCTGACAAATTGTTTAGGTCCGCTATAAGTGGATTAGCGCTTTTGCGTTCCCCAGCGGTCTGGTACCCACCTTTGCCGAACACACACTGAAAACTGTCGCGTCCATGTTTACTTCCGCAAACACAGGGTGCTGCGTGTCACATCACATTCTGAGACACGTTTTCTTCTGCGCATGCGGGTCGCTTCTGCAATGTAGATCGTTCACACTGGAGTCTGATGCAGGTCGCATTTAAAATGTAGTGTGAACGTTCACACCAAAAGATCAGATTAAAAAAAATCGGAATTGATCATTAAGACCTGCAATGTGAACGTAGCCTAATTCCCTCCCACTGGTCGATTGAACCAATGAACGGAGAGGAAAACTCTGATGTCAGATCCTGTTAAAAGTTCCAAGCTTCCTAGAACTTTCAGTGCCGGAAGGAGTCTGAGATGCAAAATCAGATCATATGATGAATTTATGAATATTTTAGAAGCTCTGTATGAAAAGAATTGTGTGCAAAGAAATCGTAGAAAAAGAAATATTGTCGACCAACCTTGGATGACTAAAGGGTTGAGAAATGCTTGTAAAAAAAAGAATTACTTGTACAGTATTCATGTTTCTTAAAAACGAGAACACAACAAGCTGAAAAAATGTAAAAAATATAAAAATAAATTGGTAATGATTATAAGAAAATGCAAGAAAGAATACTATAGTGATTTATTAAACAAGAGTAATGGTGACACTAAAACAACATGGCAAGTTATAAATGATGTTCTAAAAAGTCATAAAGCGAAAACGAACATTGCAAAATATTTTGTGAAAGATGACAAAGAAATACATGATAAGAATGATATCGTAAATGAATTTAATAAATATTTTGTAAATATTGGATCAAGCCTTGCAGCTAAAATACCAAAAGTAAATAATAATGTGTGTCATTCAATTAAAAGTTGCACCAACAGTATTTTTCTTAATGGAACTAACAAAGAGGAAATTATGAAAATGGTAAAAAAATCTCTCAGATGTAGTGGGCATGACCGTGCCCACTCTGATACACCTTTGTATTTTTGAACTGTTCCAGAGATGACCTTTACTGACCTCTCAGTAAAGCAAGACATTTACTACAAATTATTCCATTAGTTGTAATCTGAGAACATAGTCACCAAAAGAGACTATTGGCTTCTTTAATTTTATTCTAATGTAATCAAAAGAATAACATTTTGTCATTTTCATGATGTGTGCTTTTAGGCTGTGTTATTCTGTAATGTGAAACATCACTGTGTCCACTGCTGTGTGAAAGTTGAAGGCTCAGGTCAAAGAGACCCGGCCGTTTTGTTTAGAAAGGCAGAAGACAGTTAATCCGTTGTTTTCATGAGAATGACTCCAGTACTCTCTGTCTTTTCCAAAACATTTTCACTCTGCTCTGAATTTCACCTTGAATCGTGTT
>JBBPBX010012262.1:0-22980 GCA_038048925.1 Garcialebias charrua | reverse complement strand
TATTTCACAGTTTGTTCAACCAATGATAACCTTCAAACTACATCACAAAATGAATAACTCTACTTAATTTTTCTAACTGTAATACACAAACACACTAAGCTTCATCATATATAGTTTTTGAGCAAGTCCTTTTTGACCTTTTTCTTAAATGTATACATTGGGCAGCACGTTGGCACAACTGGTAGAGCTGCTGCCTCTCAGCGAGAAGGTTGCCGGTTCAAATCCCGGTCCGGGGCCTTTCTGGGTGGAGTTTGCATGTTCTCCCCGTGCATGCGTGGGTTTCCTCCGGGTACTCCGGTTTCCTCCCACAGACCAAAAAACATGCTTGTTAGGCTGATTGGTGACTCTAAATTGACCCTAGGTGTGAGTGTGAGAGTGGATGGTTGTTTGGTGTGAGTGAGACAGGTCCCTCTTGTAAATGAGTCCCCGTGACTCAACGAGGCTAGCCTGTATAAATAAAGGTTGAATGAATGAATGAATGAATTGATTTTGCATTTTTAACATCACTCTCCAGAACATTCCACAATCCAACTCCCTGAATTGAGGTAGACCGTCCCTTTAAGCTGGTTCTGAATTGTGGTTTGATGAATATCTGTCCCTTTAAGATTGTAATAACTTTGTCTAAATTTCTTTGGATATTTAAAGGTAATGTGTTATTATGAGCCCTATACATAACTGATAAAATACTATATTCTACCAATTCCTGGAATTTCAATAAATTTAGCTGAAGAAACAAGGTGTTTGATGGGTGACTGAAATGTTTTCTGGTGATTACTCTTACAGCTCTCTTTTGTAAAATAAAAACAGGCTTTGTAATTGTTTTGCACGCTTTTCCCCAAACCTCAATACAATAGATTAAATGTGGAACAATGATTGTGTTATACAACATATACAGAGCTTTATCAATTAAAAAATCCCTGACTTTATATACAGGTACATGAACACACAGCATGACAATCACAAACACCTGGACAACAAAATGGAGGAGATAAGCAAGACAATTAACAGAGAGACCAGGGAGTGTAGGGATGGGGACCCATCACCTGAGAGCAACATGCTTACAACTGTTATCTTGAAGTTCTAGGGTGTAGAGAGCCACAGAAACGGTTATGGTAGGCCGGATTTGGCCCACGGGCCTTGAGTTTGACACATGCGATCTAGTGGTACTAAAAGTAACAAAAGAAGAAAAAAAAACAGCCAAATATGTCTGCAGTTTAGCTAACAGACTTTGGAATGGGTACATTTTGTCCTTGTGAAACCTGTTGAAGAGAACCAAACTAAATACTCTGAAACTCAAACAACTTACTGTATAACAGTTCATGCACCGCTAGTTGGCAGTGTAGTGCAAATATTGCATAACTTGCTGCTACCAATTGTTGAATTTAATTAGCGGATTAGAATTAGCTTCCCCTAATTTTCATAAGACATTAGTGCTTTTGAAATTGCGGACCTAAATAAATTAATTAGTGCTTTAGAAATAGCTGAACTAATTTTTGGATTAGCGTTGCCCACCACTGCCTGTTTGAATCCAGATGACTGTAAACGAGTTCCACACACCGCAGGTCCGCGGCAGCCATCGCTTCTCCCACCGTGCGGTTCAGCCCGCACAACAGCTGGGAAGGTCATCATAGCCTGGATCAAAGAATTTTCGCTGAGCGGAAGTCTCACCAGCACGCTGATCGCGGCGGTCTTCCTCAGCCTTCAGTGGCAGAAACAGCCACCAGTATCCCAATAATCCACAGAGATTCCACGTCCCCGACAAAAAGAGTGGTCAGTCACATTAGCCTGCTCGAGTCCATAATGTAGCTCACCGCACGCGTGTCGATGGGGCTCCCTGAGCGTCTACATGGAGAGAACTGAAGGTTGGTGCAAAACAAACCAATTGTCGATGGGAACAATATTCCTCTCCAGACACAGCTCTCAAAAACACGCCACTTTCGTGCATAGAGCCTCTGTGTGGATTGTGCTCTCGTTCCCTGTATTGTGTTTACCACATTACTGGGTAGTCCTGAAACCATTAACCGGTCCCTTTCAGCAGCCAGGCCCAGAGCTGCCATAGCTCTGGGTGTGGATGCAGGATTTTCCCGTGGGCCTGGGTCAGCAGGTCCCTGTGGGGGGATGGCTGCCAAGATGTTCCTGCCAGGAGTGAGATCACTTCTGCAAACCATGCTTTCATTGGCCACCTGTGGGCTACCAATATTAGAGAGAGAGCTCCCCTACGTACACGCTCCAGCGTCGCCTGAATCAAGGGGACGGGGGGAAATGCATAATACCGCCTCCCTGCTGGCCAGCTGTACGTCAGGGCATCCATCCCTAATGGTGGGTTCACGTCCCTTATGGAGTGGTACGGAGCGCTGTGAGTGTTGTTGCTACAGGCGAACAGATCTGTGTCTGCTCTCCCGTATCATGCTCAGATCTGGTCCATGATACGTGGGTTCAGGTGCCATTCTGAGGGGAGGGGACCCCCCTTGACTAGGCATCTGCCCCGTGGTTTAGCTCCCCTGGCACGTGAGTTACTCTCAGTGACAAGATCCGGGAATTGCACCATGTGAGCAACTTCTGCGTCAGCGTCAGGAGGGGTGTCCCTCCCTCCCTGTTGATGTAGGCCACAGTGCACCTGTTGTCTAATTTTATCAGAACTTGCCGGTGATTGACCAGGCCTTTCCTGTAAAACTGTTTCAGTGACAAAAACATTGCTAAGAGCTCCAGGAAACGTATGTGTAACCAGGCCTCCTGCTGGGTCCAGAACCCACAGGTGTACTGGTCCCTGCTGAGCCCCCCACCCTGTTTTTGATGCATCTGTTGTCACCAGGACTCGGGACAATATCCGGTGTGTGCTTTTGTCTGGACCTTGCTGACCCTTAGGACCAAAAAGTCGTCGAGATAATTCAACACTCTGACGCCCTGGCTCCTCATGGGTGCCAGGGTTGCCTCCAGACATTTCGTGAATGTCCTTGGTGTGGTTTTTAGGCCAAAAGGCATGGCCTGGAACTTGTATGTGTTGTTCTCTAAGGCAAAACGTAGGAAATTTCTGTGTGAGCTTCGGATGCTGATATGGAAAAAGGCATCCTTTAAGTCCACACTGCAAAAGTAATCTCTCGGGCGTACCGAGTAGAGTACCTGTTTTAAGGTCAACATGGTGAACTTGAAATTCCGTATCCTTTTGTTTAGACCTCTCAGATCCAAAATTAGCCGGAGACCGCCTCCTCTCTTTGGAATGATGAAGTACTTGCTGAAATAACCTCTGTTTACATCCTGAGCAGGAACTGTCTTGATTGCATTTTTCTGCATCACGGAGCAAATTTCCTCCCTCAGAACGTGAGCGCGAGATGGGGTTATGGCTGACTTCACCACTCCTAGGAAGGGTGGTGGGTGTTTGAAAAATTGCAACTTGTATCCGTGAGTTATGATTGACATAACCCAAAGACCTGGGCTGCATGCTTCCCATGCTACAGCCTGTGCTGTCTGCTTGCAGGGCATGTTGAACTTGTGTGTGAGGGGGGAGGGCAGCATGAGAGCGCCTCCCTCCCCACCTGCTCCTCAGCAGGCCTGTTTGTCCCACTGCCGAGGCTCATTATGTCTCTTGAGAGACTGTGTCTTATTAGAGGGGGGAAGCCGGGTGTGTGAACCGGTCTCCTTATTGACGGTTACTCCTTATTGACACGTTTTGTATAAAAAGGCGTTATGTTTTCCCCTCTAAAGCTAAGATGGGACATAAAACATGTTTTGTTTTCTGAGACTTTATTTTCGTGCTCAAACAACAATTTTTCTTTGTTACACAAATATTTGAATGATTTTGTATGTTTACATGTTCTACACCAGTTAATCATGGCTTCTTTAGCACAACAGCTTGTATTATTAAAAGTTCGGCTTTCTTCTTTTCCCTTTGGGTGGAAACGCCTGAATGGTAGTGAAGCAGTCCTGGCTCAGGCTGACTTCTGCTTTCTGTCACGGCTCATTGAGGAGGACCGTGGTGGTCCTACCTGGCGTGGTACAAACCTCTTCTTCGACCAGGCTTGGCCCGCTTGAAGGGGCTCTGAGGCGGGTTTAGGCCGCTGTTCCCTCTCGAGGTTTGGCCTTTTCTGAGATGGTTGACGCGTGGCGGAGTGGTGTAGCTGCTGTTGGCTCCTGTGCCCGCTTGATTCTCTGGGTTGCACACAAAGTGTTTTCTGGGCATCCCCTCGCATAGGGCTTCTTCTTGTTTCCTCCGCTGATCCAGTCTGCTCTGGATATGCTCCAACGCCCTGCCGAACAAGCCTGTGGGTTGGATGGGATAGTGGAGGAACGGGACGCACTGGCCCTCTGGAAGGTCTGTCAGAGTCAACCACAAATGACGCAGAGCGATCACTGTCTCGACCATGGCTTTTCCCTGAGCGATGGCTGCAGTTCTCATGAGGCGGAGGACAAAGTCTGTCGCCTTTCGGGCCTCGTCCAAAACCTTGGCCGCCTTTCTCTTGTTGGAGGTTTGCTGGAGCTCCAAAAGTTTTTCGGCCAGGTAGGCCAGCATCATTGCAGAGGCGTTCATGGCGCGTACAGCGAGGATCTGTGCTCTGTAGCTCTTCTCGAGCTGTAAGCTTGACACACGGAAGGCTTTGCTAGGCAGAGTGGGTTTTGAGCTCGACATCCTGGGGGCCAGATGAGCCACCAAAGTCTCCTCCATTTGAGGAATGTGGGCCATGCCCGCCGACTCCATTCCGTCCACGTCTAGGACCTGGGAGAGAGGCAGTGTCAGAGGGGCCCTGGGTTCAGCCAAGGTGCGCGTCAGCTCAGTCTGGGAGTCGGGAAAGATGGGCATCCTGTGCCTCGTGGCCGACTGCTGCTTGGCGTAGAAGAAGCTCCCCGCCAGCCTCGTTACTTGTTGTCGAGGGAGGGGGGTTCTGGCCAAGTTACCTTCAAAGTTTCCGCGGCTCTCCGGCACAGCTCGAACAGAGCGAGGGTGGACACGTCTGTCTTTGGTTGACCTACCACTGGGCTCTGGGAGAAGTCCTCTTCCTCTCCGTCCTCCGCATTGTCCACCTTGTCGTCAGTAATCTCGCCCGAGGCTGTTAGTGAGAGCTCGTCAGCTCGTAACAAGTCCCTCGTGTTGAACTCTACTGTGGAGTCCCCCACAGGGGCAACAACGTCCATTGTCTCACCCCAGGTTCCAACGCCGTTGTCCTCCATTTCATCTGCCTCCAACTCTGCTGTGGGAGTGAGGGCCTCTATGAGGAGCGGTTCCTGCACCGCCATGGAACTGCCCATGGTCTTGGCCACGAAGTCCATACGTCTTCATCTCGCCACCTCACGTAGCTGGTTGCAATGAGTGCAAGATTCTGGGGAGACCAAAGCTGTCTTTGCGTGGACCATTCCTAGGTAGAACGGATAGGCCTCGTGGGTGTCCGTTGCTGATATGAAATAGCCACATTCGTTAGGGCATGGTCGGGAGCCAGGGCTCGCTGGCCTGCTCGTTTTGTTGGAGTTCTTCAATTTCCTCTTGCTCTTCTCCAGAGCCATTGTCGAGAAGATGCGTCAAGTTTTTACCAGTTAGTCTTTGCTAAACTTGGTGTGAAGAAATCCTTTCGTTAAGCTGTTCATGGTGGCTAACCTGTTAGCTCCCTTAGCTTAGCAGGTAGTATGTGGCGCATATAGTGTTTTGCTAAACTGGGCAACGAAACAGCAGAAAAATGTTGAATCCGTTCGCTTAGCCATTCATAGTGGCTAACCAGCTAACTCCATTAGCTTAGCAGGTAGCGTGTTACGCAGATAGCGTCTCACTAAACTGGGCGACGAAACAGCCAGAAAACATTGAATCCTCTCGCTACGCTGTTTGTGGTGGCTAACCTGCTAGCCCCGTTAGCTTAGCAGGTAGCGTGTGGCGCAGATAGCGTCCACTAAACTGGGTGACAAACAGCAGGAAAATGTTCAATAAAAATGTCGAAGTCGACTGCACTAGGATAGCATCCCGTTAAACAAAGTGCTCGCAGGGAAGTCGGTGACACTCTGGGCAGGGAGCGAGCTCACCTCCAGTCGAGCGATCCAGTCACACGGAGTCCTGCGAAGTTCAGATGTGAAGTGAGGTGAAGGGCAAAAGAGGACATACGGCAGGCCCCTGGTGACGCTGACGCCCACTTGCCTTAAAAGGCGTGATTGTATTACTTCAGGTGAACCACACGGAGACACAATTCCCATAGTCATATGTGGCACCACAGTGAACCTGACTGATAAGGGAACTCCCTTTAACAGGAAGAAACCTCCAGCAGAACCAGGCTCAGGACAAGCAGCCATCTGCTTTGACCGACTGGGTTTGAGAGGACAAGGAAGGAGTGAGAAACGGACACAGAATGGCAGGTCCAGGTGTCCAGTAGGTGCAGGCGTACCGCCTTTTGGAAGAAAGACAAAACGTACAAAAGGGTGCAATGTGGGATGGGTGGTGGCCGAGGGCGGGGACCCTGGCGGTCTGATCCTCGGCTACAGAAGCTGGCCATTGGGACATGGAATGTCACCTCTCTGGTGGGGAAGGAGCCTGAGCTAGTGTGTGAGGTTGAGAGGTTCCGGCTAGAAATAGTCGGACTCACCTCAACGCATGGCTCTGGCTCTGGAACCAGTTTCCTTGAGAGGGGTTGGACACTCTTCCACTCTGGAGTTGCCCCTGGTGAGAGGCGCCGAGCAGGAGTGGGCATACTTGTTGCCCCCCATCTTGGTGCCTGTACGTTGGGGTTCACCCCGGTGAACGAGAGGGTAGCCTCCCTTCGCCTACGTGTGGGGGGACGGGCTCTGACTGTTGTTTGTGCCTATGCGCCAAACGGCAGCGCAGATTACCCACCCTTTTTGGAGTCCTTGGAGGGGGTATTGGAGAGTGCGCCTCCTGGGGACTCCCTTGTTCTGCTGGGGGACTTCAACGCTCACGTGGGCAATGACAGTGAGACCTGGAGGGGTGTGGTTGGGAGGAACGGCCCCCCTGATCTGAACCCGAGTGGTGTTTTGTTGTTGGACTTCTGTGCTCGTCATGGATTGTCCATAACGAACACCATGTTCAGGCATAAGGGTGTACATATGTGCTCTTGGCACCAGGACACCCTAGGTCGCAGTTCGATGATCGACTTTGTTGTTGTCTCATCTGATCTGCGGCCGCATGTCCTGGACACTCGGGTGAAGAGAGGGGCGGAGCTGTCAACTGACCACTACCTGGTGGTGAGTTGGCTCCGATGGTGGGGGAGGATGCCGGTCAGACCTGGCAGACCCAAACGTATTGTGAGGGTCTGCTGGGAACGTCTGGCAGAGTCTCCCGTAAGACGGAGCTTTAACTCCCACCTCCGGGAGAGCTTTGAACACGTTCCGAGGGAGGCGGGGGACATTGAGCCCGAGTGGGCCATGTTTCGCGCCTCTATTGTCGAGGTAGCTTATCGGAGTTGTGGCCGCAAGGTTGTTGGTGCCTGTCGTGGTGGCAACCCTCGAACCCGGTGGTGGACACCGGCGGTGAGGGATGCTGTCAAGCTGAAGAAGGAGTCCTATTGGGCCTTTTTGGCCTGTGGGACCCCGGAAGCAGCAGATAGGTACCGGCAGTCCAAGCGGCATGCGGCTCGGGTGGTTGCTGAGGCAAAAACTCGGGCGTGGGAGGAGTTCGGAGAGGCCATGGAGAATGACTTCCGTACGGCTTCGAGGCGATTCTGGTCCACCATCCGGCGTCTCAGGGGGGGAAAGCGGTACGCGACCAACACCATTTATGGTGGGGATGGCGTGCTGTTGACCTCAACTCGGGATGTTGTGAGTCGGTGGGCGGAATACTTCGAAGACCTCCTCAATCCTACTGGCACGTCTTCCACTGAGGAAGCGGAGCCTGGGGACTTTGGGTCGGGCTCTCCAATCTCTGGTGCTGAGGTCACCGAGGTGGTTAAAAAGCTCCGCGGTGGCAGGGCTCCGGGGGTGGATGAGATTCGCCCTGAGTTCCTTAGGGCTCTGGATGTTGTGGGGTTGTGTTGGCTTACGCGACTCTGCAATATTGCGTGGACATCGGGGGCAGTTCCCTTGGATTGGCAGACTGGGGTGGTGGTTCCCCTATTCAAAAAGGGGGACCGTAGGGTGTGTTCCAACTATAGGGGGATCACACTCTTAAGCCTCCCTGGTAAGGTCTATTCAGGGGTTCTGGAGAGGAGGGTCCGTCGGATAGTCGAACCTCGGATTCAGGAGGAACAGTGTGGTTTTTGTGCTGGTCGTGGAACACTGGACCAGCTCTACACCCTCAGCAGGGTCCTGGAGGGTACGTGGGAGTTTGCCCAACCAGTTTACATGTGCTTTGTGGACTTGGAAAAGGCATTCGACCGCGTCCCTCGGGGGGTTCTGTGGGGGGTACTCCGGGAGTATGGGGTACCAGGCCCATTGATATGGGCTGTTAGGTCCCTGTACGACCGGTGTCAGAGCTTGGTCCGCATTGCCGGCAGTAAGTCAGGCTCGTTTCCAGTGAGAGTTGGACTCCGCCAAGGTTGCCCTTTGTCACCGATTCTGTTCATAACTTTTATGGACAGAATTTCTAGGCGCAGCCAAGGTGTTGAGAGGATCCGTTTTGGTGGCCTTAGAATCACTTCTCTGTTTTTTGCAGATGATGTGGTCCTATTGGCTTCATCAGGTCGTGATCTACAGCTTTCGCTGGAGCGGTTTGCAGCCGAGTGTGATGCGGCCGGGATGAGGATCAGTTCCTCCAAATCCGAGGCCATGGTCTTGAGCCGGAAAAGGGTAGAGTGCCCTCTCCAGGTCGGGGAGGAGGTCCTGCCCCAAGTGGAGGAGTTTAAGTATCTCGGGGTCTTGTTCACGAATGAGGGAAAACTGGAGCGTGAGATCGATAGGCGGATAGGTGCAGCATCCGCAGTGAAGCGGGCGCTGTACCGGTCTGTCGTGGTGAAGAGAGAGCTGAGTCGAAAGGCAAAGCTCTCAATTTACCAATCAATCTACGTTCCCACCCTCATCTATGGTCATGAGCTTTGGGTTGTGACCGAAAGAACGAGATCTCAGATACAAGCGGCTGAAATGAATTTTCTCCGCAGGGTGTCTGGGCTCTCCCTTAGAGCAGGGCTGGACTGGGACAAAAAATCGGCCCGGGCATTTTGAGTAGAGTGGCCCGTATTGATGGAAAGAGAATGACGCTCGTGAATGGAAACAAATTTCTTGTGACAGTGCTTGCAAACTGTAATGAAAAGATACTTTTTTATTTAAGTCAGTAATTCTATGATGACCCATGTTATCATGGCACCCTGTCAGAATGATTATAGTCAGAGCAAGATGTGCTAACAGCAATCACTCTTAGATATTGCTTGTATTTATGTCTGTTTTCCCTTGACCCAACAAGGTGCTTAGAATAAAATCATAGTTTATTAAGATGACATAATGGTGTTTGTTAAACAGTATTTATAGGAAACCATACCATACCATGCCTCAAAAAAGGAGGAACCATCACGTAAGACAGAAGTAGGCATATCTGTTGCTTTCCAACACTGACGGAGGTAAAAGAAGTGGATGTTTGAAAAGGTGAAACCAGCAATTACATTGGAATATTTCCTATTCATTGGCAAACAATAGACACAAGCCCACCCCCCAACTTATCACCCCCCCTGTTTAACACCTATCAACCCCCACACAAGCACCCTCAAGGCATTCCCTCCTTGTAAGAAAACCCCCCACAAGCCTGATCATTATCTCAACTGAGCTATTTGTAAAAGCTCTGGTAAAAATAGGATTTTTTTTTAAATCCTGGGAGTGCTGCTGTTTAATCATCATGCCTTATCTTAGTTACAAACTCAAGGTTCAGGAATTAGCAATAGCCCATGAGAACATTTTACCAAAAAGTATTTTAAATTAGGTCTGCAATTAACAATTATTATAATTTATTAGTCGTTTGATTATTGTTTGCAAAAACATTTAATTTTGACCTCTTCATTTCAAAATAAAAAAAATTGGACGGCGGCGAGCAGGACCCGGTGCTGCGCATCCTCTGCCTTTTATTCACCTTCTCCACACCCACCCAGCCCAGCAGCTGGTCACCTTAGACTCAGAGTCATGTGTATTTTCATCACTTCTTACCTGAAGTTGAGTATTTCCCACGCTCGCATCTGCGGCTGCCGCGGGTCTCCCCCCGCGCCCCTGTCTGCGCCATTTCTCGGCCTCATCATCCACCTGCAGACCCCCGCTGTCGGGACCACCTGTGGCTGCTGCTGCCGAGGTGGCCGCAGCAGCCGCTCCACAGCCACCACCAGCAAACATCTGAGTTATTTTTATACATTTTGTAGCATCTGCCTGAAGGGCTCGTCTCTTTTTAATCCTATTTTTTTCGGCGCCTCCTTTTCGCTGCTCTCCATGCTGTTGTCTTCTCCTCTCTGTCGTGTATGACTGATTGATTGGTCTAAGGGGAGGGGCTGATCTGGTCGGACGGGCCGCCCCGCCCGCCAAAGAGTGCTGAGAGATTTCATTGGATTAGCTCGATGTCGTTCAAGAAAATCAACCAATCGGCCGTCGCGATTGACAAAAAAATAGCTATAATTTATTTTTTTGGTTCATGACAGTCAGGACCGCCCGAGTGGCCCAAAAATCACCGACGGGCTGACCGGCCCACCGGGGATTTGCCCGGTACGCCCGATTGCCAGTCCAGCGTTGCTTGTTGCAAAGTTTATGTTTCTGTATGTTTTTGGAAATACACTCTTTAAATCTGCTTGGTTGAAATCATCAGCCGTGATGAGAAAAGCATCAGGATGGGCTGTTTGCTGCTCACTGATGTGCAGATATAATTCATTCAGTGCCTCACCTCTGACTTTGCTGTTGGAGCTTGGAGGAATATATACAGCAACAATCATAACAGCTGTAAATTCCCTCGGTAATATCCATCAGGAGCTGGAGATTTCTTATTAGGCATGCTTTTTATTGCTTCATGGATCTCATCTGATGTTAATGGTGAGTCTAAATTTGATGATTGACTAATATCTAGTTTGGAAGTGTTACTCTCTCCAATAATTCATTAATATCCTGATTAGATGGATTTATTTGTGGAGTGTATAGAGTTTTATAGAAATCTTTTAAAACACTGTTTACTTTTTCCTCATCATGAATTATGTTTCCATTTTTATCTTTAATACCATATATAGATGTTTTTTCTTTGTTTAATTTGAGTTGGTTAGCTAAAAGCTCCCTGATTTATTACCGTATTCACAATTGTCTAATCGAAGTCTTTGCATCAAGAATTTGTTTTTCTTGTCAATAAATTCATTTAGTTCTCATTTTAACTTACGTAGCTTTTGCTGTGTTTCCTCTCCTTGTATACCTTCTAATAATTTGATGGATTTCTCTAAATCCTCAATACCTTTATTTTATTTTTTATTTTTATTTGTTGAATAGGATATTATTTTGCCTCTCATAACTGTTTTTCCAGCCTCCCAAAGTGTACATGCTGATGTTCCTGGAAGTCATCAAACTCTAAATATGATGTCCATTCTTTTTTTAAATATTGCAACAACGTACATAGTTGAATGATAAAAGATATATATGTTGTGCCAATTTATGCAAAGTTCAAAAATCATGTCACACCAACTTTAGATCAAAAAATTCAACATCCATGGCTCTTATGGAGTTGATGGAACAAGTTACAACAGCTGTGGATCAGAAACAACATTGCATAAGTATATTTGTTGATCTAAAAAAAGCATTTGACACCATTGATCATTCCATTTTACTTGATAAATTAAAAAAGATGGTATTAGAGGACCTGCATTGCAATGGATATTTAGTTATCCGAAAGACAGAAAGCAGTTTGTTCAAATAGACAATGTAAGATCTACTTTAAGCAATGTTTTATCTGGAGTACCACAAGGCTCTGTACTTGGACTTAAGTTATTTATTTTATATGTCAATGATTTAATGAAGGTGTCCGATGTCCTTAATTGTGTTCTTTTTGCTGACGACACTACTTTCTTTTATGCGGGCAAAGACTTGGAAGAAATGTTCGAGTTGATAAATGTTATGTACTCTATTATGTACAGAGGGTGAGTGTTTTTAAACATTCATTGTTGTGTTGATGTTGGCTACAGCCTGCTGTAACTCCTGCAGCCTGCTAAGAAGCACCTTTTTTTACTCAGCCTTTACTCAGGCTTGATTGATTAGGGCTGCTGCACCACCTGCTGGTGCTGCCTTTAAATACCTGAGGCTGAGCACTGTGAGGCGCAGAGGTTTGATGAAGGGAAGCAGAGCTTTTGGTGAAGAATGAGGAGTCTGTAAAAACAGATTGTTGGGATCAGGGATGTTCTCCATCCACCCTGGTCGTGTGGTAAGTACTCCAAAAGGGAGTTATGTTTGAGCTAAGGCTCTGGAGTTCTGGTGCTGTCTAAACAGCACATGTGTTGAACAAGGATTGCTTGTGTGTGAGCTCTAGTGCAGACTAGAGTTGTGGTTGAGCCAGTGCGCTCGTGTGATCTCTAACAAGAGCTGTGTGTTGGAGCGGATGTTGCTCGTGTTGAAGCGGAAGTCTGATTAATGAAGTAGAGGTTTGCTAGAAGCAAGCTGAGTTGGAACAACTTGAAAGCCAGAAGGTAACCAAGTTTTGTTGCAGCTGCTTTCCTGTGTTATTGTGTGTGTGTCCAGGTGTGTATTTCCATCCACCCCGGCCACAGTGTTTGAGCTCCTGTGAGGGAGTCTACAGAGAGAGGTTTCTGCAGAGAGAGGTTTCTGCAGAGAGAGGTTTCTGCAGAGAGAGGTTTCTGCAGAGAGAGGTGTCTACAGAGAGAGGTGTCTACAGAGAGAGGTGTCTACAGAGAGAGGTGTCTACAGAGAGAGGTGTCTACAGAGAGAGGTGTCTACAGAGAGAGGTGTCTACAGAGAGAGGTTTCTGCAGAGAGAGGTGTCTACAGAGAGAGGTGTCTACAGAGAGAGGTGTCTACAGAGAGAGGTTTCTGCAGAGAGAGGTTTCTGCAGAGAGAGGTGTCTACAGAGAGAGGTGTCTACAGAGAGAGGTTTCTGCAGAGAGAGGTTTCTGCAGAGAGAGGTGTCTACAGAGAGAGGTTTCTGCAGAGAGAGGTGTCTACAGAGAGAGGTGTCTACAGAGAGAGGTTTCTGCAGAGAGAGGTTTCTGCAGAGAGAGGTGTCTACAGAGAGAGGTGTCTACAGAGAGAGGTTTCTGCAGAGAGAGGTTTCTGCAGAGAGAGGTGTCTACAGAGAGAGGTTTCTGCAGAGAGAGGTTTCTGCAGAGAGAGGGTTCTGCAGAGAGAGGTGTCTACAGAGAGAGGTGTCTACAGAGAGAGGTGTCTACAGAGAGAGGTGTCTACAGAGAGAGGTGTCTAAAGAGAGAGGTGTCTGCAGAGAGAGGTGTCTACAGAGAGAGGTGTCTACAGAGAGAGGTGTCTAAAGAGAGAGGCGTCTACAGAGAGAGGTATCTACAGAGAGAGGTGTCTAAAGAGAGAGGTGTCTAAAGAGAGAGGTTTCTGCAGAGAGAGGTTTCTGCAGAGAGAGGTGTCTACAGAGAGAGGTATCTACAGAGAGAGGTGTCTAAAGAGAGAGGTGTCTAAAGAGAGAGGTTTCTGCAGAGAGAGGTGTCTACAGAGAGAGGTATCTACAGAGAGAGGTGTCTAAAGAGAGAGGCGTCTACAGAGAGAGGTGTCTACAGAGAGAGGTGTCTACAGAGAGAGGTTTCTGCAGAGAGAGGTTTCTGCAGAGAGAGGTGTCTACAGAGAGAGGTGTCTACAGAGAGAGGTGTCTACAGAGAGAGGTGTCTACAGAGAGAGGTGTCTACAGAGAGAGGTGTCTACAGAGAGAGGTGTCTACAGAGAGAGGTGTCTACAGAGAGAGGTGTCTACAGAGAGAGGTTTCTGCAGAGAGAGGTGTCTACAGAGAGAGGTGTCTAAAGAGAGAGGTGTCTGCAGAGAGAGGTGTCTGCAGAGAGAGGTGTCTGCAGAGAGAGGTGTCTGCAGAGAGAGGTGTCTACAGAGAGAGGTTTCTGCAGAATAATAATAATAATAATGAATTCAATTTATAACGCACTTTTCATTAATGAAAATCTCAAAGTGCTACACGGTGCAACAGAAATTAAATGTCAATAAAACAAGTAATAAAACAAGTAAAATCAATAACAGTATCAACTAAGATCAAAAGTAGAATCATGAGGAGGTAGAGTATGCTCGGTTGAAAAGAAAGGTCTTCAAGCCGCTCTTAAAGTCAACCACAGACTGTGGGACCCTCAGACAGTCAGGAAGAGAGTTCCACAGGCGGGGGGCAGCCACACTGAAAGCCCGGTCTCCCATGGTCCTTAATTTGGTTCTCGGAATGTGAAGGAGATTACTGTTCTGTGACCGCAGCGACCGGGTGGATGAGTGTGGAATAAGAATATCCTTCAGATAATCTGGTGAAGTTCCATGTAAGCATTGATGTGTAATGAGAGCAGTTTTGTACTGAATTCTGTAGGCGACAGGAAGCCAATGAAGGTTATGAAGAATGGGCGTAATATGTTCAAATTTACGAACTCGCAACAAGATCCTTGCAGCACTGTTTTGAATATATTGAAGTTTCTGAAGGTTTTTGCCAGGGATTCCAATAAACAGGGAGTTGCAGTAGTCGAGCCTGGAGGAGACAAAAGCATGGACGAGCTTCTCAGCATCGGAAAAAGTTAGGGATGGGCGAAGTCTAGAGATGTTTCGAAGATGGAAGAAGCAAGTTTTAAACAGAAGCTTAATGTGATTTTCAAATGTAAGATTGGAGTCCATTTTTATTCCAAGATTAGTAACAGAGGTGGAGAGGGGGATGTCTTGTCCAGAAAAGGAAAGTGTTGTTATAGTAGATGTCTGTACCTGGTGAGGGGTGCCAATCAGTATGGCCTCGGTCTTGGAGCAGTTTAATTGAAGAAAGTTCTGATTCATCCATGCCCTAATTGCCTCCAGGCAGGCAGAGAGGGCAGTGAGTGAAGATGGAGATGACAAGGTGGAAGATGAGGATGCTCCAGTCCTGATGTAAAGCTGTGTATCGTCGGCATAACAGTGAAAAGAAATGTTGAACTGATTAATAATTTGACCTAAAGGCAGCATGTAAAGGGAAAACAACAGGGGCCCCAGAACCGACCCCTGAGGGACACCACAGGAGACAGAGACTGTCTGGGACGTGGCGTTGCCAAGACTAACACATTCCAGCCTATTGGAGAGGAAAGATTTAAACCAGTCCAGGACGGTGTCACAGAGACCGACCTCCACATGAAGACGGTGGAGGAGGATACTATGGTCCACAGTGTCGAAGGCTGCAGTGAGGTCAAGGAGGACAAGGATGGAGGGAGAACCAGTGTCAGCAGCCAAGAGGACATCATTAGTAACTCTCAGCAGTGCAGTCTCACAGAGGTGCAGAGAGAGGTTTCTGCAGAGAGAGGTGTCTACAGAGAGAGGTGTCTACAGAGAGAGGTGTCTAAAGAGAGAGGTGTCTACAGAGAGAGGTGTCTACAGAGAGAGGTGTCTACAGAGAGAGGTGTCTACAGAGAGAGGTGTCTACAGAGAGAGGTTTCTGCAGAGAGAGGTTTCTGCAGAGAGAGGTGTCTACAGAGAGAGGTTTCTGCAGAGAGAGGTGTCTACAGAGAGAGGTTTCTGCAGAGAGAGGTGTCTACAGAGAGAGGTTTCTGCAGAGAGAGGTGTCTACAGAGAGAGGTTTCTGCAGAGAGAGGTGTCTACAGAGAGAGGTTTCTGCAGAGAGAGGTGTCTACAGAGAGAGGTTTCTGCAGAGAGAGGTGTCTACAGAGAGAGGTTTCTGCAGAGAGAGGTGTCTACAGAGAGAGGTGTCTACAGAGAGAGGTGTCTACAGAGAGAGGTTTCTGCAGAGAGAGGTGTCTACAGAGAGAGGTGTCTACAGAGAGAGGTGTCTACAGAGAGAGGTGTCTACAGAGAGAGGTTTCTGCAGAGAGAGGTTTCTACAGAGAGAGGTTTCTGCAGAGAGAGGTTTCTGAAGAGAGAGGTATCTACAGAGAGAGGCGTCTGCAGAGAGAGGCGTCTACAGAGAGAGGTGTCTACAGAGAGAGGTGTCTACAGAGAGAGGTTTCTACAGAGAGAGGTGTCTACAGAGAGAGGTGTCTATAGAGAGAGGTGTCTATAGAGAGAGGTGTCTATAGAGAGAGGT
The DNA here is from genome assembly GCA_038048925.1 of Garcialebias charrua. Lineage (NCBI taxonomy): Eukaryota > Metazoa > Chordata > Actinopteri > Cyprinodontiformes > Rivulidae > Garcialebias > Garcialebias charrua. The sequence goes on along the minus strand of JBBPBX010012262.1, from coordinate 6,888 downwards.
GTCTACAGAGAGAGGTGTCTACAGAGAGAGGTTTCTACAGAGAGAGGTGTCTAAAGAGAGAGGCATCTACAGAGAGAGGCGTCTGCAGAGAGAGGCGTCTACAGAGAGAGGCGTCTACAGAGAGAGGTGTCTACAGAGAGAGGTGTCTACAGAGAGAGGTCTCTACAGAGAGAGGTTTCTACAGAGAGAGGTTTCTACAGAGAGAGGTGTCTACAGAGAGAGGTTTCTACAGAGAGAGGTTTCTGCAGAGAGAGGTTTCTGCAGAGAGAGGTGTCTATAGAGAGAGGTTTCTGCAGAGAGAGGTTTCTGCAGAGAGAGGTTTCTGCAGAGAGCGCTGTCAATAGAGAGCGCTGTCTATAGAGAGAGCTTTCTATAGAGAGAGCTTTCTATAGAGAGAGCTGTCTATAGAGAGAGCTGTCTATAGAGAGAGCTGTCTATAGAGAGGTGTCTACAGAGAGAGGTGTCTACAGAGAGAGGTGTCTACAGAGAGAGGTGTCTACAGAGAGAGGTGTCTACAGAAAGAGGTGTCTACAGAGAGAGGTGTCTATAGAGAGAGGTGTCTACAGAGAGAGGGTTCTGCAGAGAGAGGTTTCTGCAGAGAGAGGTGTCTATAGAGAGAGATGTCTATAGATAGAGATGTCTACAAAGAGAGGTTTCTGCAGAGAGAGGTTTCTGCAGAGAGAGGTTTCTGCAGAGAGAGGTGTCTACAGAGAGAGGTGTCTGCAGAGAGAGGTGTCTACAGAGAGAGGTGTCTGCAGAGAGAGATGTCTACAGAGAGAGGTTTCTGCAGAGAGAAGTGTCTGCAGAGAGAGGTGTATGCAGAGAGAGGTGTCTACAGAGAGAGGTGTGTACAGATAGAGGTTTCTGCAGAGAGAGGTGTCTATAGAGAGAGATGTCTACAAAGATAGGTTTCTGCAGAGAGAGGTGTCTATAGAGAGAGAGAGATGTCTACAAAGAGAGGTTTCTACAAAGAGAGGTTTCTGCAGAGAGAGGTGTCTATAGAGAGAGATGTCTACAAAGAGAGGTTTCTGCAGAGAGATATGTCTACAGAGAGAGGTGTCTATAGAGAGAGATGTCTACAAAGAGAGGTGTCTGCAGAGAGAGAGTTGTCTGCAGAGAGAGAGAGAGAGAGAGAGCTGTATGCAGAGAGAGCTGTATGCAGAGAGAGAGAGAAGTGTCTGCAGAGAGAGAGGTGTCTGCAGAGAGAGAGTTGTCTGCAGAGAGAGAGAGAGAGAGAGTAGCTGTATGCAGAGAGAGCTGTATGCAGAGAGAGAGAGAAGTGTCTGCAGAGAGAGAGGTGTCTGCAGAGAGAGTTGTCTGCAGAGAGAGAGAGAGAGGTGTCTGCAGAGAGAGAGATGTCTGTAGAGAGAGTTGTCTGCAGAGAGAGAGAGGTGTCTGTAGAGAGAGTTGAATGCAGAGAGAGAGAGAGAGGTGTCTGCAGAGAGAGCGATGTCTATAGAGAGAGTTGTCTGCAGAGAGAGAGTTGTCTGTGGAGAGAGGTATCTGTAGAGAGAGTTGTCTGCAGAGAGAGAGGTGTCTGCAGAGAGAGAGTTGTCTGCAGAGAGAGAGGTGTCTGTAGAGAGAGAGTTGTCTGCAGAGAGAGTTGTCTGCAGAGAGAGAGAGAGGTGTCTATAGAGAGAGATGGCTACAAAGAGAGGTGTCTGTAGAGAGAGAGCTGTATGCAGAGAGAGAGTTGTCTATAGAGAGAGATGGCTACAAAGAGAGGTGTCTGTAGAGAGAGAGCTGTATGCAGAGAGAGTTGTCTGCAGAGAGAGTTGTCTGCAGAGAGAGAGAGAGGTGTCTATAGAGAGAGATGGCTACAAAGAGAGGTGTCTGCAGAGAGAGAGTTGTCAGCAGAGAGAGTTGTCTGCAGAGAGAGAGAGAGCAGTATGCAGAGAGAGTTGTATGCAGAGAGAGAGAGGTGTCTGTAGAGAGAGAGAGGTGTCTGTAGAGAGAGAGAGATGTCTGTAGAGAGAGTTGTTTGCAGAGAGAGAGAGTTGTCTGTCGAGAGAGGTGTCTGCAGAGAGAGAGAGTTTTCTATAGAGAGAGTTGTATGCAGAGAGAGAGAGAGAGGTGTCTGCAGAGAGAGAGGTGTCTGCAGAGAGAGTTGTCTGCAGAGAGAGAGAGAGAGGTGTCTGCAGAGAGAGAGATGTCTGTAGAGAGAGTTGTCTGCAGAGAGAGAGAGGTGTCTGTAGAGAGAGTTGAATGCAGAGAGAGAGAGAGAGGTGTCTGCAGAGAGAGCGATGTCTATAGAGAGAGTTGTCTGCAGAGAGAGAGTTGTCTGTGGAGAGAGGTATCTGTAGAGAGAGTTGTCTGCAGAGAGAGAGGTGTCTGCAGAGAGAGAGTTGTCTGCAGAGAGAGAGGTGTCTGTAGAGAGAGAGTTGTCTGCAGAGAGAGTTGTCTGCAGAGAGAGAGAGAGGTGTCTATAGAGAGAGATGGCTACAAAGAGAGGTGTCTGTAGAGAGAGAGCTGTATGCAGAGAGAGTTGTCTGCAGAGAGAGTTGTCTGCAGAGAGAGAGAGAGGTGTCTATAGAGAGAGATGGCTACAAAGAGAGGTGTCTGCAGAGAGAGAGTTGTCAGCAGAGAGAGTTGTCTGCAGAGAGAGAGAGAGCAGTATGCAGAGAGAGTTGTATGCAGAGAGAGAGAGGTGTCTGTAGAGAGAGAGAGGTGTCTGTAGAGAGAGTTGTTTGCAGAGAGAGAGAGTTGTCTGTCGAGAGAGGTGTCTGCAGAGAGAGAGAGTTTTCTATAGAGAGAGTTGTATGCAGAGAGAGAGAGAGAGGTGTCTGCAGAGAGAGAGAGTTGTCTGTAGAGAGAGTTGTCTACAGAAAGAGAGTTGTCTACAGAAAGAGAGTTGTCTACAGAGATGTTTCTGCAAAGAGAGAGATAGAGCTGTATGCAGAGAGAGCTGTCTGCAGAGAGAGAGAGAGGTGTCTGCAGAGAGAGAGTTGTCTGTAGAGAGAGTTGTCTGCAGAAAGAGAGTTGTCTGCAGAGAGAGAGAGGTGTCTGCAGAGAGAGAGTTGTCTGTAGAGAGAGTTGTCTGCAGAAAGAGAGTTGTCTACAGAGAGGTTTCTGCAGAGAGAGAGAGAGAGCTGTATGCAGAGAGAGCTGTCTGCAGAGAGAGAGAGAGAGAGAGCTGTATGCAGAGAGAGAGAGAGATGTCTGTAGAGAGAGTTGTCTGCAGAGAGAGAGTTGTCTGTAGAGAGAGGTGTCTGTAGAGAGAGTTGTCTGCAGAGAGAGAGGTGTCTGCAGAGAGAGAGGTGTCTGAAGAGAGAGAGGTGTCTGTAGAGAGTGAGTTGTCTGCAGAGGTAGTTGTCTGCAGAGAGAGAGAGCTGTATGCAGAGAGAGTTGTCTGCAGAGAGAGAGAGAGCTGTCTGCAGAGAGAGTTGTCTGCAGAGAGAGAGAGAGCTGTCTGCAGAGAGAGTTGTATGCAGAGAGCGAGAGAGAGGTGTCTGCAGAGAGAGAGAGGTCTGTAGAGAGAGATGTCTTTAGAGAGAGTTGTCTGCAGAGAGAGAGGTGTCTGCAGAGAGAGTTGTCTGCAGAGAGAGAGAGAGAGCAGTATGCAGAAAGAGGTGTCTGCAGAGAGAGGTGTCTGCAGAGAGAGAGGTGTCTGCAGAGAGAGTTGTCTGCAGAGAGAGAGAGAGAGCTGTCTGCAGAGAGAGTTGTATGCAGAGAGCGAGAGAGAGGTGTCTGCAGAGAGAGAGAGGTCTGTAGAGAGAGAGATGTCTTTAGAGAGAGGTGTCTGCAGAGAGAGAGGTGTCTGCAGAGAGAGTGTCTGCAGAGAGAGAGAGAGGTGTCTGCAGAGAAAGTTGTATGCAGAGAGAGAGAGAGAGGTGTCTGCAGAGAGAGAGATATGTCTGTAGAGAGAGTTGTCTGCAGAGAGAGAGGTGTCTGCAGAGAGAGAGGTGTCTGCAGAGAGAGAGTTGTCTGCAGAGAGAGAGGTGCCTGCAGAGAGAGAGAGAGAGCTGTATGCAGAGAGAGTTGTCTGCAGAGAGAGTTGTCTGCAGAGAGGTGTCTGCAGAGAGAGAGGTGTCTGCAGAGAGAGTTGTCTGCAGAGAGAGAGAGAGAGAGCTGTATGCAGAGAGAGTTGTCTGTAGAGAGAGTTGTCTGCAGAGAGGTGTCTGCAGAGAGAGAGGTGTCTGCAGAGAGAGTTGTCTGCAGAGAGAGAGAGAGAGAGCTGTATGCAGAGAGAGTTATCTGCAGAGAGGTGTCTGCAGAGAGAGAGGTGTCTGCAAAGAGAGAAAGAGAGCTGTTTGCAGAGAGAGCTGTCTGCGGAGAGAGCTGTCTGCAGAGAGTTGTATTCAGAGAGAGGTGTCTGCAGAGAGAGAGAGATGTCTGTAGAGAGAGTTGTCTACAGAGAGAGAGTTGTCTGTAGAGAGAGGTGTCTGTAAAGAGAGTTGTCTGCAGAGAGAGAGGTGTCTGCAGAGAGAGAGTTGTCTGTAGAGAGAGAGTTGTCTGTAGAGAGAGAGGTGTCTGTAGAGAGAGGTGTCTGTAGAGAGAGGTGTTTGTAGAGAGAGGTGTCTGTAGAGAGAGATGTCTGTAGAGAGAGTTGTCTGTAGAGAGAGAGGTGTCTGTAGAGAGAGTTGTCTGTAGAGAGAGAGGTGTCTGTAGAGAGAGTTGTCTGCAGAGAGAGAGTTGTCTGCAGAGAGAGAGGTGTCTGCAGAGAGAGAGTTGTCTGCAGAGAGAGAGTTTTCTGCAGAAAGAGAGAGCTGTATGCAGAGAGAGTTGTCTGCAGAGAGAGAGATGTCTGTAGAGAGAGAGATGTCTGTAGAGAGAGTTGTCTGCAGAGAGAGAGAGAGCTGTATGCAGAGAGAGAGAGAGCTGTATGCAGAGAGAGTTGTCTGCAGAGAGAGAGAGAGGTGTCTACAGAGAAAGGTTTCTGCAGAGAGAGGTGTCTACAGAGAGAGGTGTCTACAGAGAGGTGTCTACAGAGAGAGGTGTCTACAGAGAGAGCTGTCTGCAGAGAGAGGTGTATATATAGAGAGATGTCTATAGAGAGAGCTGTCTGCAGAGAGAGGTTTCTGCAGAGAGAGGTTTCTGCAGAGAGAGCTGTCTATAGAGAGAGCTGTCTATAGAGAGAGCTGTCTATAGAGAGAGCTGTCTATAGAGAGAGGTTTCTGCAGAGAGGTGTCTGCAGAGAGAGGTTTCTGCAGAGAGAGGTTTCTGCAGAGAGAGCTGTCTATAGAGAGAGCTGTCTATAGAGAGCTGTCTATAGAGAGAGCTGTCTATAGAGAGAGCTGTCTATAGAGAGAGCCGTCTGCAGAGAGAGGTTTCTGCAGAGAGAGGTTTCTGCAGAGAGAGCTGTCTATAGAGAGAGCTGTCTATAGAGAGCTGTCTATAGAGAGAGCTGTCTATAGAGAGAGCTGTCTATAGAGAGAGCTGTCTATAGAGAGAGCTGTCTATAGAGAGAGGTTTCTGCAGAGAGAGGTGTCTATAGAGAGAGGTGTCTACAGAGAGAGGTGTCCACAAAAAGGAGGTTTCTGCAGAGAGAGGTGTATATAGAGAGAGTGTCTATAGAGAGAGATGTCTACAAAGAGAGGTTTCTGCAGAGAGAGAGGTTTCTGCAGAGAGAGGTTTCTGCAGAGAGAGGTGTCTACAGAGAGAGGTGTCTGCAGAGAGAGGTGTCTACAGAGAGAGGTGTCTACAAAGAGAGATTTCTGCAGAGAGAGGTGTCTATAGAGAGAGATGTCTACAAAGAGAGGTTTCTGCAGAGAGAGGTGTCTAGAGATAGAGATGTCTACAAAGAGAGGTTTCTACAAAGAGAGGTTTCTACAAAGAGAGGTTTCTGCAGAGAGAGGTGTCTATAGAGAGAGAGATGTCTACAAAGAGAGGTTTCTGCAGAGAGAGGTGTCTATAGAGATAGAGATGTCTACAAAGAGAGGTTTCTACAAAGAGAGGTTTCTACAAAGAGAGGTTTCTGCAGAGAGAGGTGTCTATAGAGAGAGAGATGTCTACAAAGAGAGGTTTCTGCAGAGAGAGGTGTCTATAGAGAGAGAGAGATGTCTACAAAGAGAGGTGTCTGCAGAGAGAGGTGTCTACAGAGAGAGGTGTCTACAGAGAGAGGTGTCTACAGAGAGAGGTTTCTGCAGAGAGAGGTGTCTATAGAGAGAGAGATGTCTACAAAGAGAGGTTTCTACAAAGAGAGGTTTCTGCAGAGAGAGGTGTCTATAGAGAGAGAGAGATGTCTACAAAGAAAGGTTTCTGCAGAGAGAGGTGTCTATAGAGAGAGAGAGAGAGATGTCTACAAAGAGAGGTGTCTGCAGAGAGATGTGTCTACAGAGAGAGAGGTGTCTGCAGAGAGAGAGAGCTGTCTGCAGAGAGATATGTCTACAGAGAGAGGTGTCTATAGAGAGATGTCTACAAAGAGAGGTGTCTGCAGAGAGAGAGTTGTCTGCACAGAGAGAGAGAGAGCTGTATTTAGAGAGAGTTGTCTGCAGAAAGAGTTGTCTGCAGAGAGAGAGAGAGCTGTATGCAGAGAGAGCTGTATGCAGAGAGAGCTGTATGCAGAGAGAGAGAGGTGTCTGTAGAGAGAGAGAGAGAGATGTCTGTAGAGAGAGTTGTCTGCAGAGAGAGAGAGAAGTGTTGTCTGCAGAGAGAGAGGTGTCTGCAGAGAGAGAGATGTCTGTAGAGAGAGTTGTCTGTATAGAGAGGTATCTGTAGAGAGAGAGGTGTCTGCAGAGAGAGAGATGTCTGCAGAGAGAGAGATGTCTGCAGAGAGAGAGTTGTCTGCAGAGAGAGAGAGAGGTGTCTGCAGAGAGAGAGAGATGTCTGTAGAGGGAGTTGTCTGCAGAGAGAGAGAGAGAGAGAGAGGTGTTGTCTGCAGAGAGAGAGATGTTTGTAGAGGGAGTTGTCTGCAGAGAGAGAGGTGTTGTCTGCTGAGAGAGAGGTGTT